>VMBQ01002493.1:0-50299 GCA_007657795.1 Dreissena rostriformis | reverse complement strand
AAAAAAAGAAAGAAACAACAACAACAAACACAACATAACAAATACAAACAAACAAAACAAAGCACGAGCTAAAACATGATACAATAAACGAATATTAAAGACAAAATAAACAATTAGACGATTTTCTTATTTGTTTAAATACCGATTAAATGAAATATCGAACAGCGCATTATCGCGAAATATTGAAAAGGAAGTTATACACACGGTACATTTAAAGGTATTTTGACAGCAAATTATTTTTTGATGTCCAGTTACATTTAAAAATAAAACAACTTACTTTCTTTATAGGTTTTGCCTTCAAATTCGCAATCTGGGAACATAAAACATATAAAAATAATGTATATTTCCATTATACAATTGATATATGTAAAGAGATTATAAGAAACGATGTATCACTGTCCTTTGAGCAGATCTTGAGACCGCTAGCCTAGAAGGGATTGAATCAGCGTAAGGCAGACACCATATTCTCTACACCGAAGCGTTTTTTAGCAGATCATGTCAGAATCAAACGTCACAAATGGACACCAAAATCACAAAAATGCGACCACTTTATATTTCTAGGAAAACAATTATGAGCGAGTGTTACGTACCCTGTTTACACTCTGCGCAACACTGGCCCGGTTTTCTCACTTGGTTTTTACAGCTCAGCACTTTACACACGTCAAACGAGCATTCCACCGCACCATTTTTGCACGTGCATTTCGCGCACGGGTTATTATCTGGGACGGTTTCTCCTGCGATACATATTCGGGGTTATTATCTTGGACGGGTTTTCCAGAAATGCATATTTGAGCTCTTATCTAAGACGGTTTATCGCGAAAGACATATTCTTTTACGGACTTAAGAATATAATAACAATATATATGTGTATGTTTCGTTTATTAATTGGTTAATTAACAACGATATGTGATTTATGGTGTACATGTATTACAATTTATGTTTGAGCTAAATCTTCACGATACAGATTTGCTAAATGCGTGACAGACAACGATATATTGTCATTAAAAAAGTAGGCTTGTTGTGTTTTGTTAGATTAGGGCTTGCAAAGTATTTGATATTTAATGTTTTTAGAAGATTTTTTTATAATTTAATGATGAAAACATAATATTGAAATATAAAAACAAGTATTTGGATAGTGTTTTCGCTATAGCATTAAATAAAATCTTATTTGGTAAAAGATTAAGATAAAGGTTTTATTTAAATCAATTATTTGTGAAAATCATAAAGGTCGGTTACGTTAAATACGTATTGACAATTTTAAACATACCTTCTTTGTATGATTTCCCATCCACAAGGCATTCTGAAATATTTGAAAGAGTGTGGTAATTATTGTTACATGATTCATATTTACAAGAGACTTATCGTTACAACTGATAATCCTTATACAGTAATAAAATGCTTAGAAATAACTCAAATAATTAATCTAGTCCACGGACTCTAGATTACACTCCGTGTCTAGTCTAAACATTTCAAACACATGCAGCGAACTATGGCTCTTGGACATGGTCGATGGCAGCAGAGGTTAAGTAAGAAGGTTTAATATATATTCTTTCTCTATTTAATTGATAACAGCTAATTGGTTAAATAAATTATGGGTAACTTTTAATTGATACAAAGGGTACACAAGAAAATAAAACATTATTGAAATGAACACCGGTCGGACGTATCGCCTTAATAAACAAGTTTGATAAGAGGAATCGGCCTCATGTCAAAATACTTCCTTTGATTCCAACTTATTGTACGTAAAGTTTAATAATTATGGCACACACACATCTCATGACTAAATATTGTATATACAATGTATGCCGAAACTAGCGACGCAAGAGTAACATATCAGCCACGTTCATGTACATAAAGTGTAATCCCAGATTAGTCTGTGCAGTTCGCACAGGCTAATCATGGACGACACTTTCCGCTTTTATGACGGTTTTTGTTTAGTCATACGAAATACATGTTTTGCCCACTAATGTTTACCTTTAACGCATTCCGGACAACACTGGCCGGCTGGTTTGTATTTATTCTCGCACATTGGGACGGTACAGGAGCTGAACGTGCAGAGAACCATTCCGTTGACGCATGTGCAGGTCTGGCAAGGATCATTAGACGGCACCTTGTCTTCTGTAAGAATACATTAAAAAGCGGTTGGTCAAAATCTTAATGCGAAAAAAGCAGTTGGACAATAAACAAACAACGTATATAGTCTTCTCTTCAACCGGTGTCTATTGGTGTCTCCATTTATCGTATTTAAATCTTCCACCATATCATCAAGTTGTAGGTTCCTTCGAGTCTTTTTATTACTAAAACCCCAGCTACGCCCCTGTCGGCCCACAACACTACGTCATTTCATAACCACCAGTACGTTATACGCCTACCACCCACGCCATCAGTCGACTACCAAACAAACAGTCATGACGTCATATACACGTTGCAATTTCGTCATTATGTTACTATGAAAACAGCATGTAAACTTACGTTCTTTGTAGCTTGTGCCATTCACACTGCAGCCTGGAAAACAAAGGAAGAGATACGCAATATTAAAAGGGAGTTTAAACATATCGATCTAGACATAGTATTAAGGTATTTCTTTATGAGCGCAAACGAATTTGAAAAGCAGGTTAGCAGCCAATAAACCACGATCAAAATATTTTTCATTGAACCACACCGTGTAGGAACAAATTGCATCGACATACAATATTCTTTCAAATACACGTTGGAGGATCGTACCGTTCACGCAGACCGGACAACATTCCCCGGGTGGAGTGTACACTCGTTTACATGTCAGCCGTTCACATGGTTTGCACGTGCACTTGATCTCTCCGTTCTTGCAGGTGCATGTGGTGCATGGGTCATCGTCCGGAACATCGGCGCCTTAACGGAGCAAATATAAGAACATATTAGGGCAGATCGTTCAATAACGTAAAAGGATATTGGCCTGTTTATATTGAAAAATGGTAACTCTCGTTCTCCATATATTGTTATCGAAGCAATAGTGAGAACATATTAGATAAAATCATAATTGTTAAAACGGGGCGGATGGAGTGCAGATGTGTTACTAGCTTAAGATTTTTTTATTGTTTATCTTTACAAATTGTGACAATCTTTCCCCATATATATTGTTATTCTTATAATGTACGCTCATTTTCATTGGTCATGTGCATTAATCAAGCAGTGTTCCACATATATAGGTAGAAGTAATAGACTTTTCAGTAGCTTTAAGTTCCAGCCATATTTAAATGTGATAAATTTCTCAAAATTTAGAATTGCGTTAACTCGTTTTAGAGTATCTGCCCATAGACTTGACGTGGAAGCAGGGAGATGGCACAAGCCTAAAAAAGGCACCTTTTCAAAATAAAAAAATGAAACACTCTAACGTTCTTGAAGACGAATTTTATTTTTTACTTGAATGCCCAATATTTATTAATTTACGTAAGATATACATAAATAAATACTATTGGAAGAACACAAACATGATCAAGTTTATTGACCTCTTACAGACTGACAATGAAAAAAGTGTACGAAATCCATCCATTTTTGTTTTTAAAGCGTTTAAAATGAAAGCTGACTTATATTATCAATAGTTTCTCTCCAAGAACTTTCATTGATTTATATAATTTATGTAAAAATACAATATACGATAAAGTGTATACGAATTTGTTGTATTAAGATTTTGATCTACGTTCTGTTAAAAATTCTGAACGTCATTGACCATTTGTGAATATATTGTGTTGTAATATGTGTGTACTCATGGACTCAAAGCCTAATGTATGTTGAATAAACTCTAAACTCTAAACACTAAACTCTATATGATGCTTAGACTAAATATTGTAAAATCATGTATATTCGTCGGTATAAAATTTCGTGATTGTAATGGCTTTTTCGTGGACACGAACATTTGTGGATTTCTGATGTTATAGCTTTTGTAGAAATTTGCGTCGATCGTATTCCGATGTGTTTGTGTTAAATTCATGGATCAGTCAATCCATGAAATCAGCGATAACTAATGCCCCACGAATAATAATGATTGTACAGTTTACGTTTTGGAAAATCTGAACACGAGGTCTGTCTTCAAAAAAGAAGAAGACGAAACTTTGGACAATACAGGCAATAACAAATATAAAATCGATAAATTAGTTAAGGTCAAATATAAAACTGTTTATAAATGAACCTTACCTTCTTCATATCGCTTTCCATCTTTCATACAGTCTGTGAAACAAAAGAACACATTAAAGATTAGACTTATGGTTTACATAGCTTTTGTTTTTTCGTGTAAAACACTAATTATTAATATGAGTTATCTTACGTTGTTAAATCAGATAAGTGTGACGTTATATCTACCAACTCAAGCGTTTTTTAATGATATATGTTATAGATTATTGCATGCAATGATATATTATAATATAAGAATTGCTTACAGGAATATAAGTAGTTGTGTGGTTTCTTACTGATCCAACCATATTATGGGATAAACTGTCCTGTACGTATTGGTTAGTGCAATATATCGCAGAACAATCGTGGTCATAATCTTGCAGCCCTAATCGCCAATTAAAGATGGCAACTTGAGGTCGCCATGGCATAGTGGATATGGAGCCCGCCTAGCGACCGGAAGGGCTCGGGTTCGATCCCCTCCGTGGGAGCGTTATTCAGATCCCCACAAAGACACCAAGTACTGATTCCACCCAGGAAAAAAGACTCAATACATCGTGTTAATAAGCCGCCGGTTTACGAAGCGATCGATCTCAAATATATTGGTTTATACTAAAGAACACAACTTTACTTACGATCCACGCACACCGGACAGCATTTGCCAGGGGGTGTAAACGTATTGGCACACGTTGGGATCACACACGTTTCGTACACGCAATCAACGTCACCGTCCCTGCACGTGCACTTGGCGCACGGGTTCGAGTTGGGCACACTGTCTCCTACATACGACATATGTATTAGTGCCAAATAGGCATGTTAACCAATAATAGTTGTTGATGAAATGTATATACCTGTATTTAATGTTCCTTAGTAGTTTTACAATAAAACTTCGTTTTGGATGCATCAATATCTTAAATTGAAAAACTTGTGAGTATATGAATGGTTCGGGTTTGATAAGCTGTCACTTTCATAAGAAATTTTATGTAAGACACGTGTTGTAAAGTATTGAAAAAAGCTTATAGAAAATCATTTAAGAGAATATCATTGTTTCAGATAATGAAAAGGAAGTCTCTTCTAAATAAAAATACAGTGTATGCGTAAAGCGTCGTTCCTGATTAGCCTGTGTGTACTGCACAGGCTTATCTGGGACACCACTTTACGCCCATTCATCAACACCCATTCTCCCAGAGCGCGGATCCAATTAGTCATTGATTAAATGATGAGGATTTTTAACCACTGGAACCCAATTTTAAAGGCCTTTGCAAACAGTTTGGATCCAGATGAGAATCCAAACTGTTTGCTATTCTGATAGTATTCTTTGAAAAAAAATCGAAGAAAATGCTAATTTTAGAAATTCAGCAGACAACATTTTAGCAGACGACAATTTCCCAGCATGCAAAGGGTTAAATTCTCGTGGCCAGACCCGGCTACGTCTATTATGTCCGGAGATGGCTCACCTTCCTTGTATGTGGTATTGTTCATCGTACAGCCTGTAAATAAGTAAATTTTGACATTTGGTAAGTGTGATATATTTATTAAATATACTCAAATGAAAGTTATCATAAACTTATGACGAAATGCATTAAGACGAAAGGCTATCAACAAAAACACGCAAAACTAATTAATATGTAACTGTGTTCTTGTATAATTTTAAGGAAACAATTAAACTGCAGAGCAAAGCATACAATACGACGCGAAAAATTAAAATATGTAGAAAGCTATGGTCACCGCATTAGAACGGTCAATGACAACCAAATCGCTTACCTTCTCTGCACACAGGGCAACACTGTCCAGCCGGGACGTACTGGTCTACGCAAGTCAGTTTGGTACACGTTTTGTATGTACATGTGACGTCACCGCTCTTGCAGGTACACGTGGCGCATGGGTTGTCGTCTGGCACATTCTGACCTGAAACCATCGTAAAATCTCACGAGTAATACAATACAGTAATTCGTTTTATGGTGTACCCTTACCGCTTACATACGAATTTTGACGCGTTTGTAGTCCATTAGAAAATTAAAGGCTTAAGATACTGATGAGCAAGCAGCATAAAACCTGTTTCTCGCAGGCTGTTCTGGTTTTATGCTGGTTTCACTTGGCAGTTGAGTAAGAAAGGGTTAAATAAGCACTGTAATAATGTTCGTACCCGTCCTATAAATAAAAGTACCAACAATGATAAAACTTATGTGACCGTTTGATATTGACTATAGTATCGTTGTTATTCTGAATACAAATCTGTTGAACTTCAATAGACAATATGGATTTAGATTTGAGTAAAAAAATACTCACCGTCTTTGTATGTTTTTCCATTTTTCACGCAATCTGAATACAAACCAGAAAGACAAATTATACGACAAAAGAGAAAACAAACAATAATATTTCTTCGGCAAAAACAATAAAAAAAAACATATCTTAATGGATAAAATTGTATGCGTCCCAAAACGTGTCTTATGAGTTAGAGCAAAACATATGTGTCGCGTTCTGAGAAAACTGGGCATAATGCTTGTGCGTAATTTTTCGTCCCGGATTAGCCTGTGCGGACTGCACAGGCTTATCTGGGATGACAATTTACGCACAAGCATTATGCCCAGTTTTCTCAGAACACGACTCATATTGGCGACATAACTTCACCTTGTATAAAACATGCTGATCATTGGAAAAATCAGAAACATTTTTTATGACTGTACACACTTTCGAGTACATACCCATTATTTCCAGTAAAGTTTTATATCTAAAAGGAAGATATTTTTATTTTAAAATAATATACTTACTACATAGTTGAACGTTATCATTACCCTTTTTCATATACACATATAGCTCGCATTACATTTAAATATTTTTAATTGGTATTAAGGAAGTGTTTAAAGGATTGATACGTTTTCCTTTTTTGATAGCAAAAATCCCCCGAAACCAATTGGAACATTGGAAATATCGATCGTATGTTCTCATTCTAAAGCTACCTAAATTTTAATTCCTCATATCTATGCGAACAAAGTGCATTGTTTACGATCACATTACAATTTATTAAGGATAGTCGTTTCAAAAATCGCTCATCAATCTTTTAAAATACGATAATTTGTCACATTGTATGCAATTTGCAAGACAGGTAGAGAGTGTTATACGTCAGCAATTGAGACGTAAACGAAATCAAGAACTGATTTGAGTCAATATTTAATTTAGTAAGACAAATAATAATATGATGAGTGAAGAATGGGATACTGTACAATACTTTATATTTGTTGGTATGAAATTGCGTGGCTTTCAAACAAAAGTGTTTTTTTTATTTTTCGTGAAAACGTTAATTGGTTGATTTCTGATTTTGGAAGGAAAAAGACGAATTTGCTTTTGTTATTTTCCGATGTATTTGTGTTGAATTCGTGGATCGGTAAACCCACGAAATCAACAACAAACAAATTCCCGCGATTAATAATGATTTTACAGTAATATTGTTCACAATAAAACTTCGACGCTTACCCGTCTGGCATTTTGCGCAACACTCCCCTGCCGGTACGTACTGGTCATTACACGTTAGCGGGTCGCACGGTTTGTACGTGCACGTGACCGCACCCTGTTGGCACTTGCACGTTGCACACGGGTTTGCGTCTGGCACCGGGGCGCCTATATGAAAGGAGTATTTTTCTAGCCTCGTTCTGGCAAAACCGGGCTTGATGCATGTGCATAAAGTGCCGTTCCAGAATAGACTGTGCAGTCCGCATAGGCTTATCAGGGACGACACTTTCCACTCTAATGGAATTATTCATTTCAAGGAAGTCTCTTCTTAACGAGAATCCATTCCTTGCGGAAAGAGTTGTCACTGATTAGCCTGTGCGGACCACACATGCTAATATGGGACGTCACGTTACGCATGCTTAAATTAAGCCCAACTTTCTCAGAACACGTATCATTTCGTGGATTGATTTTTGCTGAAGGAATAGGGTAGTAAGGCCACTGTTTAACACGAGTCCTAGTTAATATAATGATTCGCCACTTGATAGGGGCCTTAACTGTTGTGTATTTTCCCACCATTAACTATCTTTAATAATGTCTCGCCTCTTCCCATGGGTCTTTTGCTGTTGTGGTTTTGTCGAGCACAAACAGCATACTCTAGTACCACTAAGTGTACCACATCAGATTGGTGGAGAGAAGAATGTAAAATGATTGAAGTATTGTTTTTATTAAATATCAACCAGTATGTTGTAGTATGAGCTGTTGTTTTTTACAATTGTTAACTTTAACAGTCTTACCTTCTGCATAACTTGTTCCGTTCATAACACAACCTGAAAAAAAGGAACAAAGGCGTTAAATCATATTTTCAATTAATAATAAATGTACAATTAAAATATAAAATGAATAATATGACAAATTTGGGACAAACAAATAATGTATTTATTGGCAATATTGACAACTTGACATATTTCATTATTTAATTAAAAGGAAAATTCGTTTAAAATCTTCTATTGGAAACTAAAACATCCCTTTAAAGTCAGACATCAAACACAAACACAATATGTTTCTAGCAAAGCGCTCGCAATAGTGGAGTGGAAATAGAATATGCCTTCCGACCAGGGTTGGGTCCCCAAGCAAGGATCGTTCAGAATAGAATGTATTTTACACTAAGTACTAGTTCTATTCAGGATGATGACTCAATTATGTCACCTACACATACACCTTAAAGGCATAGGTTATCGAACGTAAATGACTTCAAAGTTTAAAACTGAAACAATGCTTTTTTTCTCATATAAATGGGCTTCACTCTAGAAAAACCGGGCTTAATGCATGTGCGTAAAATGTCGTCCCAGATTAGCCTGTCAGAGGGAGGACACTTTCCGCTTGTTTGGTATTTTTCGTCTTAAACTCGTCTGAGCGAAAATCCAGTAAAGGCGGAAAGCGTCATCCATGATTAGCCTGTCCGAACTGCACTCGCTAATCTGTGATAACACTTTACGCACATGCATTAATTGCAGTTTTCCCATAACTAGGCTCATATTAACCCTTTGCATGCTGAGATATTTGTCGTCTGCTAAAATGTCGTCTGCTGAATTTCTAAAATTAGCATTTTCTCCGATTTTTTTTCAAAGAATACTATCAGGATAGCAAACAGTTTGGATCCTGATGAGACGCCACGTTCTGTGGCGTCTCATCTGGATCCAAACTGGTTGCAAAGGCCTTCGAAATCCGGTTTCAGCGCTCAAAGGGTTAAAATGGAGTTAATATTATTTGCGAGAACCCACCAGTCTTGCACTTCGGACAGCACTCGTTTTCAGGTTGGAAGGTGAGGTCACATGTAAGGGGGCTACATATCTTGTATTTGCAGACGACATCCGCATTCTTGCACGTGCAATCCTTGCAGACGTCATTGTCGGGCACTTTGTCGCCTGCAAAATATATAATTGTGACTTGTACGCGCGGAACATGAGAAAGTTTGCGTTTCTATCTAACACTTTGTCACCAGAAAGATATATAATGGGGATTTGTACTGCTCGTCGTTCTGATTTCAAAATGGAATCGGGTTAAATCGGTGCAGGAATATTGAATAAACTATATGACATGACTACACGTTTGAATTCGCAATGTGGTGCGGGACAGCGGAATCATTACATTACTAGAAACGCCAACAAATATTAGCATATAAAGTACATTTTCGCAAAAAAACAGAGGGTTAAGGAAAGCGTTACTTTCGTAAGATATTTAAGGGTCAGAGTAAATTACTTCATTTCATTTTAAACAACTTACCTTCTTTGTAGTCTTTGCCACCGACACTGCAGCCTGAATGTATACATATTTTAAAGATGAAATACATCAGGTATAAATACGATATATACTTCTATCATAAGCTGCTACACAATGATTGTTTTATTTACATACTAAGAACATAAACAAAAAACAGACTCAATAACATGAAATAATCGATACCGTGTGATTGGAGGATTTATTTAATACAAACAATNTTCAAGAAATGACTTTTTCGGGGAAACGTTCAATCGTGGATTTCTAATATGGGAAGAAAAGAGGAATTTGCGGTCGGTTATTTTCCGATGTATTTGTTTCGGTCAACCCACGAAATCAACGAAAATGTGACTCGGATAATAATGAGTTTACAGTATTTTGATGTCTTGTGTCTTTGGTAGAAGCGGACCACCATAGAAACGAAAACATTGACAAATTGGTCAATCGAGAAGTACTACCAAAGTGGAAACTGGACACCGCACTGCAGCTTTTTGACCATAGATTAGCTTCGATATTGGCGCAATTCCGCTTGAGTACATGTATATAACATTTAAATTGTCNTATAAGCTCATAGACGCTTGTCTTCTAATCCATACTACAGCATTCAACAGAACTCATATTAGCTCATAGACGCTTGTCTTCTTATCCATACTACAGCATTGAACAGAACTCATATAAGCTCGTAGACGCTTGTCTTCTAATCCATACTACAGCATTAAACAGAACTCATATAAGCTCGTAGACGCTTGTCTTCTAATCCATGAAAGGTTATATTATTTGTTTGATATGTACACGCATGTTATATATTATACTTTGTACAATTAACTGAATTTAAAACTAACAAGAGCGTTATTTACCAGTTCTGCATTCCGGGCAACACTTGCCCTTGGGTGTGTACGTGTTCAGACACGAGAGCGGCGAGCAGTGGGCGTACTTGCAGCTCACGTGACCGTTCTCGCACGTGCACGTGGCGCACGGGTCGGCGTTCGGGACATTCTCGTCTGCGGGAAAACCACAACAACAACAATAATATAGCATCCGTTTAAGAAGAACGCACAATGCCCTCCCCCCNAATTGTCTCAAAGAACAATGTATTGACATAAAAGTAACGACACTGTCTCGTATTAAAATACTATTGCTACTTAAGTTAACAGATATGCATATATATAACAAAATCATGTATATGAAATGTTTCACATATTGTAGAAAAGTAAGGCCGACTTTTACGGACTTAAGCGAAATATATTATTGTTATTATATATGACTAAATCTATTAATAGATCGACTAATTTTATATCGAAAGGGTAACAAAGCACACATTTACCTTCTTTGTATGTTTTCCCGTTCATAACACAGCCTGAAAACAGAACCGGGCACCGATTGAGAACAACTAACTTAGAAAACATGTATGCATATTTTGTTTCAAACAAATCCCTACAATACTTGTTTACAAGGAACGATTCTCTTATTCTCATTATTTGTATTGGAAAATAATAAATGAGCCTCGTTCTGGCAAAACTGTTCCTAATGTGAGTAAAGTATGGTCTCAAATTAGCCTTGAACGTACGCACCGGCTTATCAGGGACCACACTTTCCACCTAAACCTAAACCTGATTTTCGCTAAGAAAAGTTTCCTTGAAACAAAAATTTCCATAAAAGNAAGCACACTTACCACACAGGCATTAAGCACAGTTTCCCTAGAAATGTATTGATGACTAGCAACAAGGCACACATACCCTCTCTGCATTTGGCACAACAGTCGCCCTGTGGTCTGTACTGGTCCTTACACGTCAGTGTGGGACACGGGGTATACGTGCAAGTGCGGTCACCTTTCTGACACGTGCACTTATTGCACGGGTTGTCATCCGGCACATTTTCTCCAGAAGAAATAAAATAAATAAAAATAGCATGCGTTTTGTTAAAACCTATTAACTTTAGCTAGACTGCATCGGAAGCCTTAGGCTAATTTAAACACCCTCGAGTCCATCGTCTGGAACTTGGTGACTTAAGGGGAGATCTAAAGAACACTCCAACACCATATCTACTACGCCATGACGACCGACCTATTATGAGTTTAATTTTCATTCAACTCAAGCGATATTCAAATGTAAAATTATTCATTATTCAGAACGGTTAATACTCATACATTCAAGAAAGAACTGATAACAGACCCTGTATTGGTCTACAACGATATAGTATGTTTTTGAATTACCTAGACAAATAAAGAAATACAACATAGGAATATTAGACATCCTCGAAAGGCCTATCTTGCAACGGGCCGAAATTAATCAATGATGTATCTCTTCATTTTTGCTTCATCAGAAATCAACTTTTCAAGTTTATATATAGTTTATTAAAGTATTAAGTATATTGTAGTTTTAAACATGAAAGCTATACACACCTTCTGTGTAAGTCTTTCCATCCCTCACACAACCTGAAATAAAAAAAAAATAGTGAAAAGTAATCCTGTAAAATCATAAATACTTGTCTGCATGAAAATTCGTGTTTTTAATGACTTTTTGCATGATTTTGGAAAAAATGAGGAATTTGCGTCGGTCATTTTTCGATGTGTTTGTGAATCGATGAAACTACGAAATCAAAGAGAATTAAGGCCCCACGAATAATAATGATTGTTACAGTATAAACGTATGAAACAGATGGCATTGTTTGTTCTCCTCGACCTTAATCGTCCCTGTCCGTTAATAATTTATTAATCAGCATTAATCTGTTCTCATACAGTTCTTACATAAGAAATAGTTCTCGAGGAAACAAATGTCTTTTTTTCCATAAAACCTGAATATTAGTTGAGAAGGCATTGACATATGTGTCGTGTTCTGAGAAAACTGGGCAAAATGCTTGTGCGTAAAGTGTCATCCCAGATTAGCCTGTGCAGTCCGCACAGGCTAATCCTGGACGACACTTTCCGCCTAAACTGGATTTTCGCTTAGAAGAGACTTCATTTAAACGAAAAATTCCATAAAAGCGGAAATTGTCGTCCCTGATTAGCCTGTGCGGACTGCACAGGCTAATCTGGGATGACAATTTACGCACAAGCATTTTGCCCAGTTTTCTCAGAACACGCCACATGTTTCTGTGGACAGGGGTGTTTAAAATTGTAAATGACAATCAAGCTTTTGGCACATACTAATCATGGATATAGATTTCTATCAACTGCGTATTTTGCGATGTTAACGATGTTAATGTTTTTCTTATTGTTTCATACTGTATATGGTGTTTATAATTTGCTTATATTTGCTATAACACGATCACCATTGACAGCCAAACGTGTCAATCGGCAACGGCTCGACGAAGGCGGATGTGTGCAAGAAGTAAGTGCAAGAAGTAAGTACATAAACATGACCGAAGACAACACAATTCTTATAGTGGATGAAGACGATTACAAAGAGGTAGGGTTTTTCGTTAAAACATACATATAATGCCATAAGGGCACCAAAGGCAACGAGTTTTTGTTGATGTAACATTTGACATATGCGCCTCGCTTTGGGAAAACGGGGCTTAATGCGCATGATGTCGTCCCAAATAAGCGCGTGAAGTCCGCACAGACTTATCAGAGACGACACTTTCCGCTTTATTTGTATTTTTTCTTTTAACGAAAGTCTTTTCTTAGCGTAAATCAATTTTTAATGAAAGTGTCGTCCTTGATAAGCCTGTGCGGTCTGAAAGTGCTAATCTGGGTCAACACTTTACGCACATGCATCAAGCCAAGTTTTCCCAGGGCGAGGCTCATATAAGTTACTATGTCTTACCTTACTCGGGACAACATTTACCGACCGGTTTCACCTTGTTTGCACGTGACGTCACCTTTCTGACACGTGCACTTATTGCACGGATTGTCATCCGGCACCTTTTCTCGTGAAGAAATAAAATATCAGCACGCATGTCTGTGTTTTCCCCGTTCATTGCCTTCATATATAATGGTGTTGTAAAATTCATTGTATAACGTATATTGGATTGATTGTTTGTTTTGACGTTTACTTCTGTCGGCATAATTTCAGTCATTTCACGGCGGTCAATTAACCTACTCACACTTTTTCGGACTAAGCTGTTTAGTGCACATACATGTGCCAGTAACTTAAAACTGCCCTGTATATGGGTGTATGACCAATCACCACATTACCTATGTGGCAGGCCACGTAAGAAATATATGTCCGGAAAAGACGGCGTAACTCTTCTCAGACAAATCATGAAAACATAGATCTTTTTTCCAAACCACACGTACAGCCAAGTAATTTTACATTTTTACGAAAATGAAAATGTTAATTTTGACATTAATAGCGCACGATCTAAATATGACCTTTTAAAACATTACCACTTAATAGATAATAGCTTATTAACGGAGGGTCGAATTTCCGCACAGCTTGCATTCAATTGCCAGGTATGTAAGTAAAAACCAAAGACACACCCCATTCATTAATGCGTTACAATGTCATTTTTGTCACATACTAATTTCACAAAATTCTTAACAACAAATTTGAATTAATATTTGGTCTAATGATTACAGAATGATGGCATTGCCACGTTGGTTTTATGGACTCTTCTTTCTTTCTGTCTGCATTGCTTTGGTCTGTTCACAGACAAAGACAACGGCACCAGGTGATTATTAGTGTTTTATCCGCATATGCTATGCTCACAGCCATATTTTGCTTCCCAATAATGTTGTTTGGTTATAGTTCGAATGCAAGTATAAGTGCTGTAGTTTTGTTATTTTTACTTCAGTCTGGGACATATGAATTATTTAATTACTGAATTCGTTAAACAAATTACCACTTCAATGTACTCAATACAATTTTAATCTTTAATCTTTTACGCCATTTGTGTATGCTCATATGTTGTAAACTTACCTTCAATGCTAACAATGCAATTCGTTTTCAGGAAAAGCATGCATGTACTACGGACTGGCATTTAAGGATAAAGAATCCTTCTGGTCAATAGATGGTTGTACTACGTGTGCATAAGATGATGGAAACATCGCGTGTAATCTTAAAGTCTGTGTTGGTAATATGAAATTTTAGTGTCGTTCATAAAAGCATATTGAAAGTATTGTTGTATAATATTATTATATTTGTTGCTACACAATTCCATACCTCGGAAATATAAATTGCTGTTTAACTTTGAGGATTACATTAGTTCTTTATGAGGTATTAAACTCTGCAATGGGTAACTTTAAAATGTGTTGTGGTATTTTTTCTTAGCGTTGTAATGAATGAATCTTAAGTTAGGTGATACGTGTCGCCATTAACGAGAGAGTTACTCGTCACATGTAAAGATTTAACTAAGCCTTTGATACAATTTGACTCGAACTTGGTTATATTTTGCGTTGGTTTTGCTTTGGTGGCCACATGAAACGGAACGCGGAATAAACACGTGAATTTAAAAGCGTTAACGTATTATTAATATGCATTTATTAACTATAATTGATGATTATTTCGTTCACAGGCGTTAGTTATCAAGCCGGTGTTGGTCCCACAGAAGGGGACACTTTCACGTCACAGTATGGCTGCGGGAACTGCGTGTGTCACAAGGGCACGGCGAAGTGTGAATACTCGTAATGCGAGAATTTTACTGGTAAGTACCCACATCGGATTCCTGAATGATGGGCGTTAATATATGTATATAAACAACTTTCCAGTATAAAAGATAACACTACATTACAAGTAGTGTTGAAGAAAGATGAGTTTGTTTTGCAGGTTAAATATACTCGCTTTGCGAGATCTAGCCAGACGTTTACGTATGCGTGTTGATAAAATAAACTTAGTTAAAACCAAAACTATTTTTTTTTATATCATTGATATAGTTCAATGTTAACATGCAATAATTAAAACTGTGATCACCTCCTTACAATGGTCAAAGCAAACATTGAGGTATAAACCCGATTTGTGAGACAGTTTGAAAATCACCGATTTATCAGGAGATTGGGGGATACACGTGAATCTGCTCAACGTATATCCATGCCGTAGAATACTAAATACGTGAATGTACAATTTACGTATTTTTTGATTTCCCGGCACGGACCAAGGGATATTAGTTTGGCGTTGTCTGTTCGTCCGTCCCTCCGCCCGTCCTCCCGTTTTTCCGTCCATAGCCATATCGTGGGACTGCTTTGTGCGATTTCATGGAAACTTGGTATCAGTGTAAAAATGGATAAGACAATCATGCACGTCAAATGATGACGCAAATAAATTGTCAATAACGAAGTTGTTGCCCTTTTTATATAGAACTTTTCCTGTCGTAAGCTGTATCTCCAATAACATTTGAACCACAGCCATGCAACTAGCCAGTTGTTCTCAATGATCTGGGGCTGAGAGGAATTCAAGACAAATAACCATAAAGACAAGGTGAAGGTCACACATTGAAGTCCAAGATTACAAATTTGATTAAGTATTCATAATTTAGCCATTACTTCACTATGCATCAAGGGATTCAGTAATAGTTTCCGCAATCAATAAGGGTTCGGTTTAGGATTGGGGTTCTCCTTTATCTGGCTATGTGTCACAGGTTCGACTCAAGTCTAAAAGGTCAAGGTCACCCACTTAGGTCAAATGTCCCCAATTTCGATTCAATGTGACTTATGTTGATTGACCATACATAAATACACCACACATACACCTTTCCATAAACAAACTTTATTGGGCGGAGGGATACCAATTCAACGAATTGCTTGTTTGAACAAACTGTTCCTGTTTTTTGCCCCAGTAGTTCATGGAGTAAATAAATGCCGATTGAAATGGGATGCAGACGGATGCCATAGATGCGGAACGCTGCAGTTGTGTCCAGGTACGTTTGAGTTCTTAACGGAGGAAAATGGTACACACGTTGATTGAAAGAACTCTTCATTACGTCAAAAGGGTAACGGGATATCTCTGAGTAAAAAACAAATAATAAGTCCGTTGGATTTAGATATTGACGTAATTGTATTGCAGGTTGCTGGCAAGCCGGAGTTGCCTACAAAGAATGTGACACGTTCCCCTCCCAATATCCATGTGGAGACTGTGTGTGCAATAAAGACACCGTCAAATGTGACTTCTCAATGTGCGATTTGAATGGTAAAGGTCTTAACATTCATTTCCTTACAGATTGTTTTCATAAAAGATATAAGGCTCGCTCTTGGAAAATGGAGCTTAATGCAGGTGCGTAAAGTTGTTTCCAAGAATGGCCTGTGCAGTCCGCCTAAATCGACTAAAGAGGATTTTCGCTAAGATAATACTCATTTTAAACGTAAAATGCAATACAAGCGGAATATTTCGGATCTGAGTACCCTGTGCACAGGACCGCACAGGTTAATCATGGACGACACCTAACGTACATGCATTAAGCCACGTTTGTCCAGAGCGGGTACATATGTTTTGTTGAGTATTTGGGATGCATCAAAGTAGATACGTAAATAGATTCTTATGAAATTGATTTATACTGTATAGATTATGCATATTTATGGCAATTTTATTTTATTTCATACATATAATCGATAAGAGTTTTTGTTGTCAATATTGCAAGTATTTATATTCATCAACCACCAGTAAAGGTATATTAATGGAGGACAAAAGTTAACTGATAAGGACGAAACACATCAGGTATACTTGTTAGCTGCTATTTATGAAATATCGGTAATGTTTATGTTTCCAGAAAAGTACAAGAAGCAGTGTATCGTGGAGGAGAATGGGTATAGGCATGGTAATGCGGGTTACNTTTAGGACTTTATATCGACAAACATCTGCAATGCAAAGAACACATTGATAAAACATGCTCTAAAATAAGCAGTACAATAACTCTGCTAAAAAGATATCAAATTATCTCACTTTTGTTATGAAGAAATTATTTCATAATTTATATATTCTAACCACTTTCGATTACTTTTGTACGATTTGGGACAACGCTAATAACACCATTTTAACAAAAGTGAATGTTTTACAAAAACGCGCAGCGAAAGTACTTTTTTTTACATATTTGTTTATACTTATATATGTTATATGTTATATTGTATGCTTCCCTGTCTTGGCCACATCTCTTTTGTATATATGTTCTTGGCCAAAGGCAGAATGCCGGATTGCCAATAAACTATTGAATTGAATTGAAATCTTACAAAAGCCAAATAGAACACCATCCAAAGAATTGTTTTTACAGCTTAATTAGCTCTCTTTTAATAATAGATGTAAATACCACACGGCAATCTTGATATATAAATGTGTTAACAATCAGACTCCAGAATGTTTAAATGATATTATAACTTTTTCTCGAAAGCACAAATATATCTTAAGATCTGCCACCCATAACGATATTGTTAATACCAAAGCAAATACAGGTTATAAGAAACGAGCTTTTTCATATTATAGCATGGATATTTTGAACAGTATACCAATTGGAATACGAATGTCATGCTCTATCTCTTCTTTTAAAAAGGCGATATAAACACACACTTATTTTCAAATCAATGATTTGTCATCTTATTTTCTAATCAATGATATTTCATGTGTGTCTGTCTAAAAGGCAAAATGTGTGTAATGTATGGATGTTAGAAAATATTGTTTGCATGTTTTACTTGTTATAGACCTATATGTGTATGTTATTTTAAGAAGGCCACAATGTAAAAAATTATTGATTCATCTGCATAATATGTATAATGTGTCATTGTCTTTATGTGTAACCTTCTGTAAATAAAGCTTTTATTATTAGTAGTATTATTATAATAAGTAAACAATACTGCACTTGCAGCAAATGTGTGTTGTACTGTATATGTCAAACTTTATAAATTATGATTTTTGTCTGAAGATTTTTTTTTTAATTTGAAAGAAAACAACAACAAAAAATCTAACGAAAACAACAACAATAAAACATACAGAGTTACAAAACATATTTGTCTTATTCGTCGAGTTTGCGTTTAAAAAAATATAAATACCAACTTTAACATAACATGCGTGTATTGTCATAGTATTATAAACTAAAAACAAAAACAGACTCTATATAAATGTATATCCAAGTCTTAATTGCAATTAACATGAAATCATCTGTTTTAAATCGCATGCAATAGTTAAGTAATACATGTCAAAGACGTCTCACCTTCCTTGTACGTCACTCCATTCATTTCACATCCTGCAAACAAAAACACAAAATCAAAACGACGATAGGATTGAAAGACGAGAAACAGACAGAAAACCGACTATCAAGAATTATACCAGACACGTGATACACGACAGAGTCGGTGATGACAAATACCCGACACAATGTGGTACTCTATCTTTAGGAAGCGCACATGTACATTATCACAAGTGGCTCCGATAATAAAATTGTGTATATATTAACACATACTTTCTTTGAAAAACAATCCATAGTTTGCGAATACTTGTGCTGTCATACGTTTGAAGGATGTTATCACGTGACAAACAAGCTGGCGATGTCCATGCCGATACAGGTATTTTCCGCCGTTTTATGCCCTTTATTACTCGTATTTATTGTTTAAATGCCGCTCACGTTCCAGCCATATCTGCAAGAAAGTGATTAGCGCCTATTTCGTATTAAAATTCGCTTTATATCTCGAATTTACTCGCGGCAATTTAAATTGTAATTAGGTCACCCGTCTAATAAAATTCGCAACGAGTAAAGTCGAGATATAGAGCGAATATATATACAAAATAAACGCAAATGACTTTCTTGCTGATATGGCTGGAAAGTGAGCGGCATTTGTTTTTAAATATAAAAGGAATGAAGGGTATAAAACGGCGAAACATACCTGTCTCGGCATGGACGTCGCCATTTTGTTTGTCACGTGATTACCCTCTCTGTATTAAAGGTATTAAAATACAATCACGGACTTTGAGAACTACATGTACTGTAATTTGGTACATGAGTTGAGTTATACTTTAAATTATTACAACTAGCTTTTTGAGACTTTACATCACAAACAATTGAAGGTATTTAATTGAAAGTACTGATCTATATAAATGTATAGAACAATGCTTCTTTTATTATTTTAGTCAGTTTTATCGATTACCGAACATCTATATAGTTTCAAAAAAAAATCTTTCCGAATGCTAAACGGCACGGAATCCAAAATCTCTTATTACTACCTTCGACGCATTTCGGGCAACACTCTCCCTTCGGCGTGTAGCTGTTGTCGCAATTCGGGGGTGTACAGGATGTGTACGAGCAGGTGACGTCACCGTTCAAACACTTGCACTTGGCACAGGGTTTATCATCAGGGACGATGTCACCTGATTGGCCAATCAAAGACCAATAAATTGCGATTAACAAAGTATTTCGTTTGGCCGATGAAAAGAAAATGAATTGAGAAATGTTTAACGTCTATCTTAAAAATTATAATAATGAAACTACTACAAACAGTATCATAAGACAAACATATGTTACCACCCACCAGCTAGTCTTTTAATTATATCAAGTTACTAATTGCCAATACAAAATAAGAAAAAAACATATGACACGGCCCTAAATATTTAAATGAAAACAGCTGGTGTCACTGCCTTGTAAATGTCTATGCAAAGCAAGTTATTGGTGACATATATTTAAAAATGGTATTTAAACACCAAAATATACATATCAAATTTAATTTGCTTAAATGATGCTTGAACTTTTCCTAAGGGTTTGGGTGAAAACAAATAAATCTAGCAAAACGTGCTTGTTAAACCGAATGCAAGTGACAATGTGTCAAAAGCGACAATATAAACAGGAGACAAAAAATACAAAATGGTATTTACCTTCATTATAGTTCACGCCATTTTGTGTGCAACCTAAGAAAATGGAAACGAACAACAATATATTTAATTACACACAAAGATAAGACTACCAATTACGTGATTAAAATAAAGCTCAAACATACCTTCAAATGACATACTTTAACTTGTATATTTGAATGACCTATTAATATGTTTTTACCGATTATATTTTCACCGTAAAAACGGGCAGATATACATTTCTAAACTCTGATATTTCCAAATAAACCAAAGGAAAATATAAAATAAACTCTTTTTATCTTACGTGGCAACAAAAATGAGGAATTTGCTAAGGTCATTTTTGTGTATTTGTGTTAAATTCTTAAATCAGTCAACAAACGAAATCATCGAAAATAAATGCTCCACGAATTATAATTATTTTAAAATATGCGGGAAGTAGCATGGTTACCTTTTCTGCAGACTGGACAACATTCTCCGTACGGCACATATGTGTTGGTGCACGTGAGCGGGTCGCACGCGCGGGGCATGCAGTCCACGTCACCCTGGGAGCAGATGCAGAAGTCACAGGGGTCATCGTCTAGTACTTCCTCGCCTGATCACGCGATGAAAGCCAACAACAACAAAACACTGATTTTCAGGAGAAATAACATATTTTCTAGAAGTGTGGTTATTTTGAAATTATGTTTTTGAGCTTTCCAATAAGCACATGGTGTTTATTGAAGAATAATACTGGTTATAAACACGATTAAATGTTAACACAAAATTAATACACGAACGAGCTTAACCCATTTCTGCCTAGCGTCTAGAAAAAAAGGCCTTGGCAAACAGCGTAGACCCAGATGAGACGCTGCATGACGCGGCGTCTCATCTGGGTCTGCGCTGTTTGCTTAAAGGAATTTCTGTAAGAAATATTCTAAATATAGAAATAAATATACAGGACATCCCTAATTTTGGAAATCAATGTATCCAATTTAGAAGGATGGGAGAGTCCAATTGGCATAAATGGGTTAAGTTTGCATTCATACGCTGTGTTTACGATTGCTATAAGGTTATTTATATGACGTCAACAGTGTTGTGAATGTCTTCATACGAAGGGCATTATAACAACTTACTGTGTAAGACAATATGTGTCAAGTTCTGATAAAACTGGGCAAAATGCTTGTGCGTAAAGTGTCATCCCAGATTAGCCTGTGCAGTCCGCACAGGCTAATCCGGGACGACACTTTCCGCCTAAACTGGATTTTCGCTAAGAAGAGACACCATTTAAACGAAAAATTCCATAAAAGCGGAAATTTTCGACCCTGATTAGCCTGTGCGGACTGCACAGGCTAATCTGGGATGACAATTTACGCACAAGCATTTTGTCCAGATTTCTCAGAACACGCCACATATCATTTACAGTCCAAAATAATTTGCCGAAATACAGTTAACAAAAGAAGGTGCGTGCCTATGTTTTTAATCAAATTGTCTTTTTTTTTATTTATTCACATATGTTTACCTTCTTCGTATCTTACTCCATCGACCACACAACCTGAAAATACATTTTTTTGAATAACATAAACCATGATATCAAAAGATAAAAAGTACGATGCAAATAACAACATACACGATACTTTATTTTTGTTTTATATTTAAATTCATCGTATGTGTCTTTCTTCAAAGAGAATTCACACAAACAAATTCAACAGTTTTCCCTCGTTAAGAGCGACCATTATTATCGCGTGTGAGGCGCACTATAACACAAAATTGTGTAACCAGAGAATGAATAAACGTAGCCTAAAAAGTTCAAGAGAACGTTAACATACACCAGCCACACATGTAGATCAAAGGTATTTAACTAAATAAAATAAAACTATATGTGTGCATCTGGTCAATGGAAACTCGAAATTTTGGCGCATACTGTATACAATGAGCATCATATCAACCTTGTCGAGCTATAGCAATTCATTCACGCTACCGTTATTGCAGACAGGGCAGCATTGGCCGGCCGGGGTATAGGGATACTGGCAGTTAGGTTTGGCGCAATCTTTCTTTACGCAATCCACATTTCCCTTGTTACACGTGCACGACAGGCATGGGTTGGCATCAGGAACGGAAGCGCCTGGATAAGAAATATATATCGGTAATTGTTGTTAGTAAAAACGAATTACAATAATTGCAATTTTTGTATGTAACGACTAAAATATAAAATGGTTGTTATGTAAGTAAAGACGAAATATGCATAGGCGATTATTGTAAGTAAAGACGGAAAAACAAAGGGAATTATTGTAAGTAACGACAGCATATTAAAGTATGTGCAGTCCGCCTAAACTTGATTTTCGCTAAGAAAACTCTTCATTTAAACGAAAACAACCATGACAGCGGCAAGTGTCCTTCCTGATTAGACTGTGCGGACTTTAAAGGCTAATCAGAGGCGACAATTTACGAACATGTATTAGGCCCGGTTTCCCGTGAAAGAGGCTCGTATACCATATGCTGTGTCAATATTTATAAATGAAGTGGGAGCAACAGGAAAATGCGTAAAAATAACGTTTTATAAATGTCATTATGAAATTAACAAAAAAAAAATGGAAAGCATATATCGTTTAAACAAGAGCAGGTCGATGATCGCATGTTTAGCTAGTTTTTTTTTAAAGAAAACCACAACCAGAAATAATTGTCCACAACGAGAATGTATGATACATACTGGAACGTTCCGGCAACGTCAAAATGACGTCGTGTTTAACAAGATATGCGAGTAAAAGCCACACTTACCGTTCTGGTATGTCGTACCGTTCACTATGCATCTCAAGTCTAAAATATAAACAACATATAATATATGTTTATATTAAAAAAATCAATCAATTAGTGCTACATATAATAATAAACAAATGTTTAATTTATACTTTTAATTTTACTCACTCGTGAGATGGTAAACAACATAGAGCTGTATGTATATATATATATACATATAATCAATCAATTAGTGCTACATATAATAATAAACAAATGTTAAACTAACAGTTTAAATTTTTCTCACTCGTGAGATGGTTTTTAAACCTCTATTTCATAAACATTTTTATGCAGAGAGGGTTACACTTGAGTCTTTTACCTGGTAAGAGGTTGTTGTAAAGGCCGACACATAAGTCAACTACATCATCACGAACATAAATATGTTACACGTCATGACTTTATAAAACTTCATACACATTAAATTTACAAACAACAATCATTCATACACTTCTAATTCCTTTTTTACATGTAGTTTAAAAAAATCCATATTTACAAAAGATAAAAAACAACTATTGTCATGAATTGATCATGTAGTCGAATAATGTTTTACTCTTTTTTTTAGATGTGACACTTTGTTTTGATTTGTATATGCGAATAGTTTAATAAATCAATGCTGAATCCACGTCAACATCACGTATGCCTTCTTAGGTTACATTCCACTAACTCAGTTTGTATCCATCTAGGTCGAAAGAAGTGCCTATTTCTAAAGTGTCCCTTTCGTCTTATGGTTTAAAAGCCTTTTAGCGATCGCAACCATGCCTTTTGTCGTTGTTTCCTGTATCATATGTGTGAATGCAACATTTTGGTGGGGAATACATTGTAAGACGAACCTGCTGTGTGCGTTTATTTAAGTCATGTGCTTTTGTCGAAATCTCACTGCCGAAACCCTGTTTCCCGATGATGCTTGCATTTTGGCGAATGACTTTTTAGAAGAAGCATGTTATACCTTTTTTTTTCCAAATTTCGAAAGAAGACATATTCATCTTTAAATTGATACAAGACTTGCACACTCTGATATGTAAAAAGACAAGAAAATGCTTTTAAAATGTGCAATTGTATAATGGTACCATATAAAAATCGGATTTAGTGTAAACTGACCTTCTTTGCAGACGGGACAACACTTTCCGGTGGGCACGTAGTACTCGTAGCAGTCTGGTCTAGGGCAGTCTCTTCGTAGGCAGTCAATTTTCCCACTCTTGCACGTGCAAATCTTGCACGGGTCGTCGATCGAGGGAATTCCGCTTTGACCTAAAGGTAAATCAAAATGTATGTATATAATTCGTTTTGATTATGTTTGTTTTAATCTATTTGTATTAGTTCAATTGCATCAATATCTTTCGGCTTATTGACCGACTTTCCATTCCATTTCCTTTGTATAACCTTGCCTTGTGTCTTTAGGAGGCAATCTTGCAAATGCACCCAAAGAAGATCGAACGCTGCCTTGCTTTTGCTTGACATACTTCATTCAATACAGGTTGATCAAAATTGTTCAGATGCAAGAGTTTGATCCTCGTTCTGGGAAAATGCAAATGCTTAATGCAAGTGCGTAAAGTGTCGTCCCAGATTAGCCTGTGTAGTCCGGGGGACAATCACGGACGACTCTTTCCGCCTTAACTGATTTTAGAAGATACTTTTCTTACATAAAGCGGAAAGTGTCGTCCATGATTAACCTGAGCAACTGCACTGGAAAATCTTGTATGACACTTTACGCACTTGCATTAAAACGTTTTTCTAGATCGATGATCTCTTGTTTGTAAGAACATGTCGTCCTATTGAGCAGTTTATGCATTTCAGTTCGATGCGTTTTGACCTTTTAGTCATCATTTGGACATGGAGCCATTGACACGATTTCAGTCATATTACGACAGTCCTATAAACCATGCCAACACTATCACGAGCTTAGCCGATCTGGGCTGTGTACAAAGAATCGAATGAAGTTTAACTGTTTGTTACTTGTTCATAGACAATTCATATTTGAGTTTGCAAATTAGTTTTGTTTTTGTATAATATCTTAAACCGAGTCTATACAATTTCAGTATCAAAATGTCATTATTGAAATCTTAAAGCAACATATGAATATGAAAGAGGAATTTTATATACAATTAAATAAGAATCTTGATATGAAACCATTAATCAAAAACTGTTTACTTTAATGAAATTTATAACGAAATATTTGTGTGCCGATACCGACACGTTTACTCGTGTTTTGTTGCAGAACCCACATTGTGTATCTGTCGTATGAACGAATCAGCACAGACTAATTGGAGATTCCCCAAAAGCAAACATGCCTTGTGAACATGAATTCAGCTGCACATAATAATATTTGCATTGAATTAAGCTGTTCTTCCGTTTATTTTCTGGTTCTGCTTTCTCTGAATTTTTTAATTTTATTATTCTTATGCGTGTTATGTGTGTGTGTATGTGTGTGTTTTTTTAAGTAGTGAGATATCACTCTCTGAAACCCTACATCTACCATACAGCCTTACCGTCTTTGTACTTTATGTCTTTGTACATGCAGTACGAGTAGTCGTAATCTGAAAATATAGGTCACAAAACACTGATTTATCTGAAAATATAGGTCACAAAACACTGATTTATCTGAAAATATAGGTCACAAAACACTGAAAATATAGGTCACAAAACACTTAAAATATAGGTCACAAAACACTGATTTTCCTTTAATTTGCAAGCGATATTTGTGTTTCATATTTAAATATCAACGTATGATTGTACTGGCATTAGATTTGCATGAGATAAACACTATACACATATACATAATACATTTAATTATGTTTACTCAACAACTTTATATGTGCCCGTAAACAAGATTGTGTCTTCCTATATGTGATATCTTTGCGCATAATGAAAAATGGAAAAATATAACTACCCCAATCCGTCTATTCTTATTTAAGTGGATAATAAAGCAATAATGAAAAAAAAACACAACAATGCACACTTTTGTTATCGCCAAAACATATCGTTTATTAAGGTAAATTCAAAACTTTACACACACTTTGGGCTATATGTAAACGAGACTTTGCTAAATATATATAAGCGTTTTGTAGATGCTTATTAATTTCAGTGTCACTAAACATGAACATGTATCTTATTATGAAAAAAGGAGCTGCTGTCAAATAAATTGTGTCAAAAAATGCGTATAACTATAAGATGAATGAGAAACTGGACACGTATTGTCCAACTTTTCATCAAACTTAACCCTTTGAGCACTGGAACCGGATTTTGAAGGCCTTTGCAAACAGTTTGGATCCAGATGAGACGCCACAGAACGTGGCGTCTCATCAGGATCCAAACTGTTTGCTATTCTGATAGTATTCTTTAAAAAAAAATCAAAGAAAATGCATATTTTAGAAATTCAGCAGACGACATTTAAGCAGAAGACAAATTTCCCAGCATGCAAAGGGTTAAGAATTATAATCAATACAAATCTTTCATCGTCTGCATACTTACATACTAAAAATACGGATGATGTTGTTAACAAGAATTCAGATTTACGTCAAAAGAGATAGTGAAAACAACGTCAGGCTATTTCTTTGAGCCATCCTCTGTAACACGGGATTTCAATGCATGTGCGTAGAGTGTCGTCCCAAATAAGCCTGTGCAGTCCGCACAGGCTAATCAGCGACGACACTTTCCGCTTTTATTTTATTCGTTCAAAGGAAGAATGCTCTTGACAAAAATCTCGCGGAAAGTGTCGTCCCTGACTAGCCTGTGAAGACGTCACAGGCTAATCTGGGGCGACACTTTACGCATTGAAACCCCGTTTCATAGATTGAGGCTTATTTTCATGTGTACGGGCCAAGTAGATAGGTAAGTATAAATACCCGGTTTGCAGACGGGACAGCATTCGCCGTACGGCGTGTACTTTTTAGCGCAGGTTTGGGCCTTACAGTCCGATTTGCTGCAATCCACTGAAATACAGAATGTATCTGTCCAATTGAAATGATGAATTATAAAAGTGTGCAGAAATATTTAAAAAAAAACACACAATATAATATGAAAACCATTAATATTAAGATAATTTCGCGACGAAGTTTAGAACTTAAATCTAATAAATTGTCAATATCAAGACTGCTAAATAGCGCATTGGTCGCTTTTGGGTAGTGGATATGGTGTCCGCCTAGTTGCCGGGAAGTCACGGGTTAAAACCCCACTGGGGGAGCGTTCTTAAGATCTCGTCCAAAGACCTCAAGTACTGATACTACCCGGTAGAAAGCGAGAGGGTTCCAGTAAGCCTTAGGCTTTTGATGATATCGAGCTAAAATAAATACGTTTAAAACCGAATTGCTTTACTAATGCGTACCTGGCTGTATCGGCGGCTTACAAACACGTCCGTAGCCTTCTGCACAACATTTCTGGTTTCCCGGACACGTGGCATCGCTGGTACACTGGGACTTGTTGTCATAGTCCGAACTCCTTGCTCTCGGACATACACCGGGCTTTTCGGACTCTGGAAAAAGGAAACGAAAACGGTTCAGTACGATCTCGTTTATGGCAAATAAGTATATAAACTGCGCTCTGCGAAAACGGGGCTTAATGCATGTGCTTTAAGTGTCATTCCATGTTAGCATATGTAGTCAGCTCAGGCTAATCAGGGACGATAATCTCCGCTTTTATGGAATTTTTCGTTACAAAGATGTCTGTTCTTAGCCAAAATCCAGTTTAGGCGGAAATTGTCGTCCCTGATTAGCCTGTCGGGACTGCACATGCTAATCTGGGATGACAATTTACGCACAAGCATTATGCCCAGTTTTCTCAGAACACGACACATTTAATTGTGCACACGGCCATGTCCCACACTTTTCTGAATCTGGGCCCGGTCAAAGATCTTACGAACATTTCATACTTTAAAAAATGAACATGTATTTTCAATATTTTTATAAAGTGTGGGACATGCACCACGATTTTAATATACTTATTACAGTAACTGAACTATGTAAATTAACGGTGTGGATGTTAAACGTTATATACGTGTTTGAAAAAATGTATCGTTTTGTTTATTTGTTGTGCCCTTTTTTTCGAAAGATTTGTCATACGGGCATAGGCCTAGGTTCATTTTTTCATGAATAGTTGCATTTTGTTAAAACATTGAGAAATTTTCAGATGCAAGAACAAGCCGCGCATTTATGAATGTTCAATAAAACGGGTTTATTTATCCTGATAGACATAACCCGAACTACAATACCAAGTAGAATCTAAGGGCAATCAGTAAGAGCTTTTCTTTTTTGGTTAGAAAGTGCATGTGGAAGTGAAAGTGGAAGCTGCTTGCATTAAAAAAGTTCAGTTATGCAACATAAACGTATTTAACCATGTTCAGATAAATACGTTGTTTATATTTTTAGAAAAGAAAAAATATTGATATAAATGATAAATAGATTCGACACAACAACAACAAACAAACACTTTTCAAATGGAGCAATATTATTTGCTGTAACATAAATGAATGGAGCAATATCATTGGTTAGGACATAAATGAATGAAGCAATATCATTGGTTGGGACATAAATGAATGGAGCAATGTCATTGGTTGGGACATAAATGAATGGAGCAATATAATAGGCAGGGATATTAATGGCTGTTTTCACTGCCAAGATTGAAGAAGTACTTTAGTACCCATTTATAAGATCTTCTTGGAACCTTATATTGGATTAAGTATGCACCTTAACCAGCTCTATCCCACTTTAAGTCGATAAAAGGATTACATGAGCATTATATCAGATCATCTCGGTGATTAGGCATATTTAAGACCTATTAGTGAATTAATATGGGATTAGGCACCAGGTGTCATTTTTTTTCAGGATTTTTTTTAGTCATTTGGTGCGACCTTTGCTGTATTTAGTTCAACCTAATGAGGCCATTAACAGGATTAGGAACATCTTTGGGCAATCCGACCATCTCCATAACACTGTGCTTTATTTTCCCTTTTTTTTCTTACCAAAAGATTATCCGGAAAGGAATCTCAAAAAGGGTGTTTGGATGACAATTTCTATGGACTGGTAATTTTATTTTGTCTCCAAATTCTACACGAATCTAAACTTATTTGAATAAACGTGTGGCACTATTGTTTCTTCTTACCAATACGAAGAAATGTGGTTCAAAATGACTGATATATTTTTCATTCGTAGCCGCAGTCTTTTAAAGTAAAAAAGGTTTTGTGTTTTAATTTTTTATCTATATTTGGTTTCCTTAGAAAGTAAATAAGTGAATAATCAATGACAACTTTGTGAAAAAGGGGTTTAATTCATGTGCGTAAAGTGTCGTCCCAGGTGCATGACTGTGCAGTCAGGCGAATCAGGGACGACTCATTCTGCCTAAACTGGATTTTCGTCAAGAATTGTCTTCCTTTAACCGAAACACACAATAAAAGCGCAAAGCGTCGTCCTTGGACGACACTTTACGCACATGCATTAAATCCCCTTTTCACAGAGAGAGGCTCCTATGTAAGTTTCCTTACGGCTTCCGCCGGTGGAGAGCACACAGTCGATACAGAGAAGAAGGAGGCCTGCAAGAAGGGTCTTGCTGAATGTCATGTTGATCCTGCAACAAACACAGACACACCGATACAGACAAGCAACAAAAAGACACACCGGTACAGACAAGCAACAAAAAGACACACCGGTATAGACAAAACACTGTACATAATCATAATTATTCGTGGAACATTAATTTTAATTGATTTTTTATGTTGACCGATCCACGAATTGAACACAAAAAACGATCAATAACAAAAAAGTTATCATATTTGTTTAGTGTTGTACGATTCAGTTACCAAATGCACAGTTGCCTTAGTTGAAAATGCAGTAAGGATAATTATTATAACTATATTTCAGGTACAAATTGAAACATATCGTAAGCAAACAAAAACTTTTTTTTTGTACCAATGTTTCATGTATCTAATATTTTTTTCATATAATGCATTATCATGCACTGTTGGGTCCCGTTGGCCCCGTTACTCCTAGAATAACGATACAGTTACCAAATATACATTTACGAAGGATACAGCTACTAAAGATAAAGCAACAAAAGAAACGGTTACCAAATCCAATCACAAAATACATGTTAATTGCTTTTGGGAAGTCGTCATTAAGATGCTTAAGCTCTGATAATTTACAAAACTATTAACACATCCATGAATACAATTGTGTTGTTCTTTTTCTGTGTTAACGTTAACCAACGCCATAGTTACAATGGAAGCGATTTTACTTTTTGAAATTGTTTGACTTCGCTTCAAGTCTACATTCATTAACTTGGGCCAATACAATTGTTTCCATGTTATGCATTATAATCATTTGTTTGGGATGTAACGTTTGAAGATTGTAACTTCTATATGCTCTATTCATCTAATGGCATTATGAAGTGCGCAATTTGTTTACATTTTACATTAAATGTTTAGGAAAAAAACGAATAAACAATCAACATGTTAACAGTCGGTGGCGAGGTTGTATGTAGCGACCGAACGCTTAAAATGTTTTAAATACACTTAAGTCTGGTTCTTCCCAGAAAACGCACCTAAGATTGCCTCTATTAGACAAAGTTCTCAACATCGAAGTAGCATTAAACAGGTTTAAATAATGGAAAATTAAAATGACTCTGTAGACCAAATGCTTAAGATGCAAATGAAAATGTTTGACCGTAACTAGCTTGCATGTAATACAGTTTATTATCATTTGAAGTTAAAGAACGTGACTTACCGTTTAGATGCTGCACCGTAAAAGGTTGACAGGCCATGGGACAATCTTAAAAATGCGCCACTTTATATACCTAGAAGCGCACGCGTGAGTGCACTCCGCCATCGGGCAACTGTTACTTTACAGACACGCTTAATAGGCTTAGCACTCATTTGAAGTTCTAAGTTCATCTCGGCGTCTGTCTCAAGGCGATAAGTTCATTTACTTTAGAGATTTATGATTGGCTGATATCTTGGCGTAATGTACTTTGTCAATGCTTACATAACTTAGATTTTATGTGGGCGTGGATTTGAAGTGCTGATCTTACTGACTAAACATACTTAAATGATAAAGAGTGTTTACCAAATTCGACCGTTTGAGTTGATATTTAATTATATGCAAAGTTATATTAGAATTAATTTACGATCCATGAAGACGAAGTATACATGTTCACTTGTTCATTTATCAATATTTGGAAATAATAAAATATTTTCAATCTCTTAAAGATTTGAGAAATACGAGGATAAACATAATAATAACATAATTGTGATATATTGGACCATATATTGGATCGATAATATGTCAATATATCTCACCTCCTACAACAATGACCTAATCCGATTGGCTTAGATCGGTCACTTGCCCATAGCGTATTTTCCATACACCTCGAGTAATTTCCATACTCCTATCAAAATGGAAAAAAAGGGCGTCTGTTCGAAAAAATGCTAGATTAGTTTTTTTATTATATTATGTTCATGCATATGTACGGGGAACCTTTAGGGTATATAATAATTAATATATAATATATAATATATAATATATAATATATAATATATAATATATAATATATAATATATAATATATAATATATAATATATAATATATAATATATAATATATAATATATAATATATAATATATAATATATAATATATAATATATAATATATAATATATAATATATAATATATAATATATAATATATAATATATAATATATAATATATAATATATAATATATAATATATAATATATAATATATAATATATAATATATAATATATAATATATAATATATAATATATAATATATAATATATAATATATAATATATAATATATAATATATAATATATAATATATAATATATAATATATAATATATAATATATAATATATAATATATAATATATAATATATAATATATAATATATAATATATAATATATAATATATAATATATAATATATAATATATAATATATAATATATAATATATAATATATAATATATAATATATAATATATAATATATAATATATAATATATAATATATAATATATAATATATAATATATAATATATAATATATAATATATAATATATAATATATAATATATAATATATAATATATAATATATAATATATAATATATAATATATAATATATAATATATAATATATAATATATAATATATAATATATAATATATAATATATAATATATAATATATAATATATAATATATAATATATAATATATAATATATAATATATAATATATAATATATAATATATAATATATAATATATAATATATAATATATAATATATAATATATAATATATAATATATAATATATAATATATAATATATAATATATAATATATAATATATAATATATAATATATAATATATAATATATAATATATAATATATAATATATAATATATAATATATAATATATAATATATAATATATAATATATAATATATAATATATAATATATAATATATAATATATAATATATAATATATAATATATAATATATAATATATAATATATAATATATAATATATAATATATAATATATAATATATAATATATAATATATAATATATAATATATAATATATAATATATAATATATAATATATAATATATAATATATAATATATAATATATAATATATAATATATAATATATAATATATAATATATAATATATAATATATAATATATAATATATAATATATAATATATAATATATAATATATAATATATAATATATAATATATAATATATAATATATAATATATAATATATAATATATAATATATAATATATAATATATAATATATAATATATAATATATAATATATAATATATAATATATAATATATAATATATAATATATAATATATAATATATAATATATAATATATAATATATAATATATAATATATAATATATAATATATAATATATAATATATAATATATAATATATAATATATAATATATAATATATAATATATAATATATAATATATAATATATAATATATAATATATAATATATAATATATAATATATAATATATAATATATAATATATAATATATAATATATAATATATAATATATAATATATAATATATAATATATAATATATAATATATAATATATAATATATAATATATAATATATAATATATAATATATAATATATAATATATAATATATAATATATAATATATAATATATAATATATAATATATAATATATAATATATAATATATAATATATAATATATAATATATAATATATAATATATAATATATAATATATAATATATAATATATAATATATAATATATAATATATAATATATAATATATAATATATAATATATAATATATAATATATAATATATAATATATAATATATAATATATAATATATAATATATAATATATAATATATAATATATAATATATAATATATAATATATAATATATAATATATAATATATAATATATAATATATAATATATAATATATAATATATAATATATAATATATAATATATAATATATAATATATAATATATAATATATAATATATAATATATAATATATAATATATAATATATAATATATAATATATAATATATAATATATAATATATAATATATAATATATAATATATAATATATAATATATAATATATAATATATAATATATAATATATAATATATAATATATAATATATAATATATAATATATAATATATAATATATAATATATAATATATAATATATAATATATAATATATAATATATAATATATAATATATAATATATAATATATAATATATAATATATAATATATAATATATAATATATAATATATAATATATAATATATAATATATAATATATAATATATAATATATAATATATAATATATAATATATAATATATAATATATAATATATAATATATAATATATAATATATAATATATAATATATAATATATAATATATAATATATAATATATAATATATAATATATAATATATAATATATAATATATAATATATAATATATAATATATAATATATAATATATAATATATAATATATAATATATAATATATAATATATAATATATAATATATAATATATAATATATAATATATAATATATAATATATAATATATAATATATAATATATAATATATAATATATAATATATAATATATAATATATAATATATAATATATAATATATAATATATAATATATAATATATAATATATAATATATAATATATAATATATAATATATAATATATAATATATAATATATAATATATAATATATAATATATAATATATAATATATAATATATAATATATAATATATAATATATAATATATAATATATAATATATAATATATAATATATAATATATAATATATAATATATAATATATAATATATAATATATAATATATAATATATAATATATAATATATAATATATAATATATAATATATAATATATAATATATAATATATAATATATAATATATAATATATAATATATAATATATAATATATAATATATAATATATAATATATAATATATAATATATAATATATAATATATAATATATAATATATAATATATAATATATAATATATAATATATAATATATAATATATAATATATAATATATAATATATAATATATAATATATAATATATAATATATAATATATAATATATAATATATAATATATAATATATAATATATAATATATAATATATAATATATAATATATAATATATAATATATAATATATAATATATAATATATAATATATAATATATAATATATAATATATAATATATAATATATAATATATAATATATAATATATAATATATAATATATAATATATAATATATAATATATAATATATAATATATAATATATAATATATAATATATAATATATAATATATAATATATAATATATAATATATAATATATAATATATAATATATAATATATAATATATAATATATAATATATAATATATAATATATAATATATAATATATAATATATAATATATAATATATAATATATAATATATAATATATAATATATAATATATAATATATAATATATAATATATAATATATAATATATAATATATAATATATAATATATAATATATAATATATAATATATAATATATAATATATAATATATAATATATAATATATAATATATAATATATAATATATAATATATAATATATAATATATAATATATAATATATAATATATAATATATAATATATAATATATAATATATAATATATAATATATAATATATAATATATAATATATAATATATAATATATAATATATAATATATAATATATAATATATAATATATAATATATAATATATAATATATAATATATAATATATAATATATAATATATAATATATAATATATAATATATAATATATAATATATAATATATAATATATAATATATAATATATAATATATAATATATAATATATAATATATAATATATAATATATAATATATAATATATAATATATAATATATAATATATAATATATAATATATAATATATAATATATAATATATAATATATAATATATAATATATAATATATAATATATAATATATAATATATAATATATAATATATAATATATAATATATAATATATAATATATAATATATAATATATAATATATAATNTTTATATATATACCACATTTATATAGCACCGTTTTCATACTCGAGATGTACGTTCAAAGGCGCTTTACATTTTTGCATGGATATAATGCCAGAAAATCATGCTGTGCTCCTCATAAGCAGTAGACCGCAAAGGAAAGGTAAACTAGGCATGTAATATCACTTGTAGTAGAGCCTTAGTACCGAACGAATAGGCCGTTAAGAAATATTTAGTTAAGACGGCGTGTAAAAAAAACGCAGGATTGAACATGTGACAGTGCGGAATTAAGCCGACACATGGTGCAAACTATTATTGTCCCTGTTTCGCCTTTGAGTCAGAGGCGTTCTGTTGGAGCATCAGTAATCCGAACATTAGCAGTCCGGTGTAACACCTTTTAAGGGAATGTCTGAGCGATGGCAAGTCGTCAGTGTTCAAATATCCCCTGTTTGTATATCGTTCACTTTAGTTAGTAATATGCTTAGCTTGCAAATTGTTCATGTCATATAAGTTGTTGTATAACAGTCGATTCAATAAGTAATATTTTCTACTTGGTTCTCAACCAATTACATTGTTATTCAATTGCTTTACTTGTATATTGATCACAAAATCGATATCCAATGCCATGCTGATATATAGGTCGATTCAGCTAGTTGAATTCTTTGCTTGCATACTGGTCAAAATTATGTATTAGCTGTTTTTGCTTCCATATCGGTCAATTCAATTAGCAAAATGCAGTGGTTTCAATACAATACATCGAGTCAAATGCCGTGGGTGCATATCGGCCACTTCTATAAATACGTTGTTTGTATATCAGATAATTCAGTAAGTAAAACGTCATGCTAACCTAAAAGTGAATTCAGAAAGTTAAATTGAAATCCTCTATTCTCTTAGTAAAATGTGCGTTTATATAGGTCAATTAATGAAGTATAAGGCTTTCCTTTAAATAAGTCAAATAAGTAAGTTTCTTTTTCGATTGTATATCGGTCAATTAAGATAGTGAATGCATTGCTTTTATAACGGCCAATTCATGAAGTAATAGGAATTGCTTTTATAACAAATAATTCTTTTAGTAGTATACTTTGATTTCGTATCGGTCTATTCGTTCAGTAAAATGATTTGTATGTGATATGTCGAATTCAGTTGATAATTGTTTTTGCTTTCGTATCAGTCAAATCAGTTGTTAATAGTCTTTGCTTTTATATCTGTCTATTCATGGAGCTAACTGTTTCGGTCGATAAAATAATTAAATGCTATGTTTGTATATCGGTCAGTTCAGTTGCAAAATTAAATTTAGTGGTCCTGTGTTACAATTGTTCAGGTATGTGTTTCTAAAATGCTACATACATTATGGGAACACGTGAAACTGATATGACGTCAAACAAAGATGTTATGAAGACATTCTATGACTTTTTATCATTCCTCGTACTATGCTTTTCTGTCGGTCCATTAGTTAAATTCTGTGCTTTTATATCGTCCAATTGAAATTAGTAAAATGCTTTTCTTTTATATTGGGTATTACATTTATTAAAATGCTTTGCTTTAAATCGGCCCATTTAATTCGTAAGAGGCTTTCCAGTTATTTTTGTCAATTCATTTCGTAAAATGCTTTCATATCGGTAAATTGAGTAAATAATTTGCCAGTATACATGTCAACTCAGTTAGATCACTGCTTCGCTTTTATATCGGTCAATTCATTTAGTAAAAGTTGTTGCTTTTGTATCTGTCACTTCATTTAGTAAAATCCAATGTTTTCCTATCGTACTTGCAGATATAAGTTATATAATTTGCTTGTATATCAGTCACTTCTGGAAGTAAAATGTTTTGATTTCATATCGGTCGATCCAGAAAGTAATTGTTTTTCATTTATATTAGTCAAGGCTGACCTTAATATTGGTCATTTCATTTAGTCAAAATTAATTGCTTACATAGCTATCAATGCATATACAAATATGATATACAATAAGAATATATGTCAATTAAGATAGGATATCTTACGATTCAGTTAGGACATCGGTCACTTCGATTCAGTTAGGACATTGGTCACTTCGGTAAGGATATCTGTCTAATCAATTAGGATATCTATCAATTTTAGTTAGGATATAATTCAATTTATTTAGGACAATTGTCAACTCAGTTCGGATATCGGTCAATTCAGTTAATAGTTAAAAGATTTGTAAGTATGTCTGCCAGTTCATTGTAAATAGTCTTAAACGCAGAAAGCCACTCGTTCTTTTAGTTTGATGAAGGCTCCTATACACTGATCTCGAGCATTGGTCCTTGTAAGTCCCCCTGTCAATTAATGGATAAAATTACAAATAGGATTGCAAATTCCGCCCGCTGTTACATGAATCGTTCATTACAACCGATTATTATATGGAGCGTTCGTGAAGTCATGAGCACTACTTTGTGTTGGTGGAATTGGATTAATCCTACAAATATGCTTTACAGGGACTTGATCACAGGCGGTCGAAATGACACTTTTCAAATTATTTGTTACATATTCAAAATATAAAAGAACACTGTACATAAAGGAACAAAATAACACTAATGACACTGCCTCATACCGAAAATACAGTTTCTTCCATGCTAAATCATCATTGGAAGTTGGTACCATTATAAAGCATTACACACGCGAAACGATTGCATAATTTGGAATGTTTCTGTTGTTTTCGTTAAAGTTTGCTACAACACGTGGATCTGTTATATAAAGTATCAAATGCTAATATAAAAGTCCGGATAGCCGCGTGGTTAAGGGAATAGCCTGTACAACAAAAGGAAACCGGTCCGAGCTTCGATAACGACAATTTATTTCCTTTTTTTTTGCTTTCGTTAATTGTACTCCTGTTATTGTAATGCTTGTACAGTACAGTTCAGATGTTTACATATAGCAATTTAAGGCTTTTGTTGACAAACATAAAAATTCGCCCAATCTGTGAACATGTCCCTATAAACCAAAGATTAATGCCGGGCTACTTGTTCAACTCAGTACAAACACTCAGCCGTTATAATACACTAAGCCGGTATCATACTTTTAGCCGGACTACTTGTTTATCTCAATACAAACACTCAGTCGGTATCATGCTAGTCGCCGGAACACTTGTTTATCCCAATACAAACACTCAGCCGGTATCATGCTTTTAGTCGGTCTACTGGTTTATCTCAATACAAACACTCAGCCGGTATCATGCTAGTAGACTGACGACTTGTTTATCTCAATACAAACACTCGGTCGTTATCCTGCTAGTCGCCGGACTACTTGTTTATCTCAATACAAACACTCCGACGGTATCATGCTACTAACAGGACTACTGTTTTCTTTCCTCAATACAAACACTCAGCTGGTATTATGGTAGTAGACGGACTACTTGTTAATCTCAATACAAACACTCAGCCGATATCTTGCTAGTAGCCTGGCTACTTGTTTATCTCAATACCAACACTCAGCTGGTATCATTCTTTCATCCGGACTACTTGTTTATCACAATACAAACACTTAGTCGGTATCATGCTAGTTGTCACACTACTTGTTTATCTCAATACAAACACCGACCCGTATCATGTTTTAAGCCGGACTATTTGCGTATCTCAATACAAACACTCGTCCGGTATCATTATATTAGCCATACAACGTGTTTATCTCAATACAAGCAATCACCGGTATCATGCTTGTAGCCGGATTACTCGTTTAGCTCAATAAAAACACTCACCCGGTATCATGCTAGTAACCGGACTACGTGTTTATATCAATACAAACACTCGAACGGTATCAAGCTAAAAGCCTAACTACTTGTTTATCTCAACACAAACACTCAGCCGGTATCATGCTAGTTACAGGGATACTTGTTTATCTCAATACAAACACTCAGCTGGTATTATGGTAGTAGACGAACTTATTGTTTATCTCAATACAAACACTCAGCCGATATCATGCCAGTAGTCGGACTTCCTGTTTATATCAATACAAAACACTCAGCCGATATCATGCTAGTAGCCGGACTTCTTTTTTTTATCTCAATACCAATACTCAGCCGGTAAAATGCTATAATCCGGACTACATGTTTATCACAATACAAATACTTAGCCGGTATCATGCTAGTTTTCACACTACTTGTTTATCTCAATACAAACACTGAGCCGCTTCATGATATTAGCCGGACTTTTTGTTAATCTCAATACACTAAGTCGGTATCATGTAAATAGCCGGACTACTTGTTTATCTCAATACAAACACTCAGCGGTAATCATTCTAGTAACCGGACTACTTGTTTATCTCGATACAAACACTCAGCCGGTATTATGAAAGTAGCCGGACTACTTCGTAATATCAATACAAACACTCACTCCGATTCACGCTATTTGCGGGATTACTTGTTTATCTCAATACAAACACACAGCCAGTATCATGCTTGAAACCGGACTACTTGTTTATCTCAATAAAAACACTCGGCCGGTATCATGCTTATAGCCGGACTACTTGTTTATCTCCGAACAAACACTCAGCCGGTATCTTGCTAGTAGCCGGACTACTTGTTTATCTCAATACAAAACACTGAGCTGGTGTCATGCTTATAATCGGACTACTTGTTTTTGTCAATACACAATATTTGCGGGACTTCTTGTTTATCTCAATACAAACACTCATCCAGTATCATGCTTGTAACCGGGCTACTTGTTTATCTCAATAAAAACACTCGGCCGGTTTCATGCTAATAGCCGGACTACTTGTTTATCTCCGTAGAAACACTCAGCCGGTATCTTGCTAGTAGCCGGACTTCTTGTTTATCTCAAAACAAACACTCAGCCGGTATTATGATTTTATACGAACTACTTGTTTATCACAATACAAACACTTCTCGGTATCATGCTAGTTGTAAGACTACTTGTTTATCTCAATAAAAACACTGAACCTGTATCATGCTAGTAAACTGACTATTTGTTTATCTCAATACAAACACTCAGCCGGTATCATGCTTGTAGCCGGCTCACTTGTTTTTTTTCCATAAAAACACTCAGTCGGTATCATGCTAGTTTTTTTTTTCTCGGAACAAACACTCTGCCGACATTATGCTAGTAGCCGGACTACTTGTTTATCTCCATACCAACACTGAGCTGGTATCCTGCTTATAACCGGACTACCTGGTAATCTCAATACTAACACTCAGTCGGTATCATGCCAGTAGCCGGACTTTTTGTTTATCTCAATACAAACACTCAGCCGGTGTCAAGCTAGTAAGCGGACTTCTTGTTAATCTCAATACTAACGCACAGCCAGCGTCAGCTCTTATTGTCAGGCTGTCCGGCTAGCGCAATGGTCGATACACGTTCTTCTTACGTAGGAAACCAGGGTTCTATCCTGTTCCCGGAAGCATTTGAGTTTGGTTGGTGGTCGCCATACCGAACAGGTGGGGTTTCCTCCGGTTACTCCGGCTTTCCCCCACAACATTAAACCACAAACAATTATAATATTTTACTAACAACTAGAAATAGCCGTAAATTGAATTTATAATTATCTATCTGTCCCAACTTTCATGAGTCTATAAACACGTCAGTCAGTCTATGAAAATATGTACTGTGGAATTCGCTGGAGTAAATTTCAAGCTTGGAAACGTTAAATCTGGCAAAGAATACATTCAAGTGGTCGAATCAATGCTGAAGAAGTATCTCTAACATGCAGAAAACGTCTCGAAAATGTTTATATGTGAAGAGAAATACTCCTTCACACCAGATGATCTGAAGGCCAGTACAAGGCAACAGCGTCACAAAACTTCAAAACAAAGAGACGTAGACCACTTGAAACCTACTGCTACGTTTCTGAATTAAAGTACATTCAATAAAGAATTTGTTACCAAATCAGAAGCTGGAAAACGCATGATCAGTAAATATCTAGCAGAGAATTGTACTTCTCTAGTTCTTGATAGAGACATTCAAGTTGGCATAGACAGTGAGCTGTACAAGAGTAGGCAATGCTCTTGCATACCTCCTCCCTGCGGTAGCTCCAGTGGTCAGTGTGACTGCAGAGAATATTGTGATCCAATATGTGTCCAGTTCAGTAGCCACGATGGCTGTAAGACGGACCCACCGTGTGTTACCCGAAAAAAAGTGGTGAAGCAATGTAAAGGAGAAGCAGAAATGGCTGTTGTAGATTGGCTGGTCTATTACAGAGACCTCTTGCAAGCTGGAGACCCTGTGGTTTGTTTTGTGACATCTGGGGACATTGATGCCTTTTGTGTTCACCTCTTTGCACTTAGTTGGCATTGGAAAAGAGAAGAAAAGGCAAAGTTCAAACACAATGTTTACGTTGTGTTGCAAAAGCCTTATGGTAAGAGTGACATTTACAACATAACAGCTTTGTTGGAGCTATTTGAGGAATTCTTCAAAGACAACATGATTGGTTGTAAAATTGCCATAGCTCTGTGCATTGGTGGGAATGATTTTATTCCACAGTGGTATCAGTTGTCTCATGATACTGTTTTGAAACATATGCTTGACAATCCTCACTTTCGAAAGAACTTAATTTCCTTCGTAATTGAAAGGTGCAGCTCAACAATGAAACTCTGCATTGAGTTTTACAAAACATTGTTCTGTCCAAAGAGGCTTCGACACTTGAAATTATCCTTTGACGAAGGAAGATGAGAGCAAAGGTTCGTGTAGGACTTGTGACCCAAGAAAATGGTTACCTCCTAGGTCTTCAAAAGAAAGATTGGGCAGTCTAATACAGCTTCAAATTGACTATTTGTGTACAGCTGGGATGCATGATGCACATTTGCCAGACTTTTTGGGTAGTAATTGCTTACAAAAGAACTCCAGTGGTGAAATTGAATACAACTTTGACCCAGAATCAAGCTTTAGTTGTTTCACCGACCTACCAGAAGTGCAGTTGAAGTTAAATAAGAAAAGAAGGCTAGAAAACACTCTACAAAGTGGTGCTAGAAGAAAACGTCCTGTTACATCTACTCCTGACCCCAAAAGAGACTAAACTGATATTGAAATGATATTTCAATAGTGTTGTTCCCCATTATTGGATAACATAATGCATGGCAATATTATATCATGCATTTTTCTCACATGACAGTTTAAGTGTTATTGCTAGATGGACACACCGATGATGATTTAGCAAATGTAAATAGAGATGTAGTGCATTCCATCGATAGAATATTTCCTGAAATCTGGGATGTTAGTATTACAAAACCTATTAACTCATTCAGTCCTGAAAACTGTAAGAACATTTTAATACCTCATGAATATTTATAAGCTAAATTGCAAATATTGATGGCGCGTTTTGAATAATTATTGTCTTTACACGAAGGAAACGATTTATGTACACACAGGCAAATTAAGTCTACCCTGAATTAGGGTGGTCTTGATTTGCAAAAGACGACTCATGGCGTCAACAGGGCTGAATGAGTTCAGTATATGATTGATAACTCTCTGTGCAAATGATTGCTGTCTGAAACAGTATAAACTTTGTAATAGCGCTGTGTTATTAATAATTACTCTGCTTGTTGTACATTTTATTGTACTCGTAGTGTTTAGAAATTTTTCAACATGTCTCCTAACTTAATATTTTAAAATTTAATAGATATGAGCTTTTATGTTTAAAATCTCGTGCATACAAAATCAAAGGATCTGCACCGTATCGGTAATGATCATTTTCTCAGTTCCTTGGCAACAATTTAGTAAACTCCCATAGATTAGTGTTATTTCAGTGTTAACTTCGAATAAAATATCTTAAAATGTGACATTTTATCATGGTTGGCCTTTCTTCTACAGGTTGACTTACTTTAATAATCATATGATGCCTCTGCCCTCATAATTTGCCAAAAAGTAAGATATTATAATTAACTGATCATAAATTGGAACATAATGTTTGTCTTGCGATATAAAGCATTGGGTTTATAAACCTCTACATGTAAAGTTCATAGCGAAACAATGCACACTGTGAGCTAAATTACTGCATTGATCTGTGAAAAACTTGTGTGAGATTGTTTTTTTTCTGGATATTTTGTTTTGTTTTTATTGCAAACAATACATTTTGAAATTAATAATGTAGCAAAATGTCTCAAATGTCATTACTTCAGTACATATTGTTCATACATGTACCTATTTTTTTATGAATTCTGAATTTTGAAATATCTCATGTATTTTAAATATTCTAAAAAAAATAAAATATTTTATTCTATTTTAATTAACTTATCAGTCTAAACATATATCATGAAAACATGCAAATCGTTTAAGGTTTTATTACATGAAGAATTATTAGAATACATGGTTAAACAGTACTTGGAAGCAACTTGAAACCACACCGGCCCTGTGCAGTTTAATGGCAGTTTTATGGCCCCTAATTACCCTACCATGCTGAGAGACTGACCGCACCCCGCATGTGGCCCATTAGCGATAACTGTACATATGCTTCAGCCAAGCCAGCCTGAATGAGCGCTTTTCGTGGCATGATTCTCTGGACTGATTAGGTAGGAGTGCTGGGACACACTTCGGGTCTACACATTATGTAGCCTAAGGCGCATAAGGACCACATTAACTTGGAAATACACAAACACACACTCACAACGCGCTCATCGTCAATCCGATAATGCAATGTTTACTTGACATAAAAGCTTGTGATTTGTTTAGTATTTCAGAATACTTATATGTAAAAAATTATATATTATATTAGACGGATAATTACACTAGAATGGTGCTACAAGACCGTGTGTCAGCCGTGTGGGTTGTGTATGTAAAAGGTACAGTGTACTAAGTAATTGAGGTGTGCAACACTATACTCTCTATTTTCTGTGCATTTATTAATGTATTAATCTTGTATTTGTAAGCATACATTTGTGGGTGCGTGCGCGCGCGCGTGTGTTAATGACGTCATTTAAACAGTTACACCTACTAAACCAACTTGATTGGAGAAATACAAACAAAATGATGTTTCAATACCCCATTTTCGATCATTTGCCCACTTTCTTGCCCATATTGTTGTTGGGGCATCTTCACATTAAATTCATTTACTAAGAACGCTCAATACTTATCTGTTACCTGTTTTAGAATTATTTTTTTCATAATAATAAAGCTGTACATGTATATGCGGCTCCATGTCTTTTATAATTTTTGTTATTCAGAATAGTTTATATCAATGAATTAAAATATGTGCTTTAAAACTTTTGTTGATAAGCCTGTTTGTTTATGACATACTTGCAAAATACACCTGTTTCAAAAGAATGAAGTCAGCTGATCCCGGTTTATTATATATTATTAACCCATTTATGCCTATTGGACTCTCCCATCCTTCTAAATTGGATCAATTTATTTCCAAAATTAGGAATGTCTAGTATATGTATTTCTATATTTAGAATATTTCTTACAGAAAAATTTCTTTAAGCAAACAGCGCAGACCCTGATGAGACGCCGCATTATCATCTGGGTCTACGCTGTTTGCCAAGGCCTTTTTCTAGACGCTAGGCATAACTGGATTAAGTCAAAACATGTTTTAACAAGGTTAGAACAAGCTATATTTTCGTATGACAATAATGTGCAACAATAACATTGTTCAAAACTTAAGAAGCTTTAAATGACTCTATATGTTAACATTACAACATAAAATAACATAAGAACTTAATGAACTTTAAAATAGTAATACAAGATTGCGAATTAAGCCAATTATTTATAAAAACAAATTTAAGAATATTTGAGATTTTGTGGCACGCGTCATGGGAAATCGGCCGTGACATCAATAGGACAAATGTTTCAACAAAATTTCCTTAAGATTACCAGTAGGTAAAAAATGTTGCCTCTATCATGTTCACCGGGTACTGTTAAATCATTATTATTTGTGGGACATTATTTTCGTTGATTGCATGGGTAGACCGATACACAAATTTAATACAAACACGTAGGAAAATGACCGCCGAAAATTCCTTTTTTTTTCTAAAATCAGAAATCCTCGAATGAATGTGTCCAATATAAGTATTTTTTTTTTAAACCACGAAATGTCATTCCGACGAATATAAATGATGATATAGCAAGTGTTGATTACACACTCCACAAGAAGGGATCACACAAACTCTATATCAGCATGCACAAACATGATCTTTAAGTTATCCCAATACTGTTGTGACTAGGCTTAGTAAAAGCCTTGTTTATATTTGAGGCTCGCTTTGGGAAAACAGGGCTTAATGCATGTGAAAAAAGTATTGTCTCCTATAGCCTGTGCAGTCCACACAGGCTAATAAGCGATGGCACTTTCCGCCTAGACTGGTTTTTCGAAAAAACGAAAAGTTATATAAAAGCGGAAAATGTTGTCCCAGATTAGCCTGTGCGGAATGCACTGGCTTATCTGGGTTGACAATTTACGCATATACTTAATAAGCCCAATTTCCCCACTGCCCAGCTCAATTTGTTACCGTCTTTTCCAAGCTGTTTTATGAAATAGAATAGAATACAATTTTAACATCTATATTGTGTAGTTTTATTCAAATTACAAAAATGTCACACTATCCAAACCTTATTAAAACCAACACAAAGAACAATATAATATTCAAAATTTTAGTAATATGTGTTAACATGATCTTGTCAGTAAAATTTCTCTAAATATATGATTTTTTTATAGAAAATGAACATCATCAAATAGTCAGATTTCACAAATCATCTTGACCATATTTCTCTAAATGATATTGTAAAATCTGTTAAGTCAGTATATCAATTACCAAACAGTACATGACTTGTGTTGAAAAAATTCTTCTATATATGGCAGAATAAATAATAAATTTTATAAAAATGTCATTATTTTTAATGAAACACTTCAAAATGAGCTTGTGACAATATTTCAATTGATTTCAAGATAGACACTTATCTTACAAAACTGAAATTCAAATAAGTAACAAGAATTACATGTTATATGTCAACAACAACACTAATTTTCATTTTATAGCAAACACTTTTGGCATGTTCTGAAACTATGTTTGAAATATACGTTAATCTGTACACAAAAAATAAAACAAATACAAAAGACTTAAACAACATGATAATTATGAAAAAATACAATTGTATATCTTGGGTCGTATTCACCAACCAATTGTAAGCATTTCTCCACAAGAAAAAAAATCCGTAAGATAAATTTCAATTGATAACCGTAAGGCACTTACACATATAGTGTCCTTTATTTCCACTAACATGGTAAAAGAATTTGAGTAGTAAGGTATCTCATTTTTATGAGACACATTTTATTTCCCACTGCAATAACAGTTTGCGCTAACCTTCTGAAATCGAACACATTTTTATTTTTCATCATTTCTCTTTTTAATTTTAATGAATACTAGAAATCCATTTTTTTTCACTCAATTAACACTACATTATTTACGAACATTAAATATATTCTATATGATCAAATGTAATAATCATTATCACAAACTCAACAGTTAATTTAGGACAACGGTCGAAAGAATGAAAACTGATAAAAATCTTAGCTGAAATTAATCCGAACAAGTGAATCATCGGCACAACAAAAATAAGGGTTGTAAGGAAACAAACTAGTTTTTATGCAGACGGTGTTCTGGTTTGTACAGAAAAGTGCACACATGTAGTATGCCAACCATCCTTAACATGCATTATGTACAGAATTATGATTGAACAAAGATGGACTGATAACCACTACTCTTATTTTGAAGGATTTAAAAAAAGGAGAAAAAAAAGTAAAATTTTCATCAACACATCGAATTTACAATCATATATCAAAGATAGATACAAAATTAACTTCCTGTAATACCAAGCTATCAGCAATAATTTTCTTTAATTTTAAATTTTTAAATCTACATGTACTGAATTAATCGGATGACACATTTCGAAATTGGGAAAAACATGAAAAGAATATATCCTTCTAGAAAATAAACAAAACATAAAATGCTTAATGCAAAATATTTATCACGCCAAGAATATTCAGCTACTTAAGTACCATGAATAAAATAGCTTTCTCAAGAGGCCCACCTGTTATTAATTGGAACTGCTGAAATATTCCATAACTTATAATTAATAATCAAGATATAATCATATTAAGGTCAGAACAATTGACCAATTAAAACAAAAACAATTATTATTAAAAACCCTGAAGCCTAAAATAAACAATGACTAACTAGTTCGCGTAGTGGATATGGTGTCTGCCTAGCGACCGGTAGGTCACGGGTTTGATCCCCACTGTGAGAGCGTTCTTTAGATCTTCCCCAGACATCAAGTTTTGGTTCTACCAAGGAAACTGGCTCAATAGCGTTTCAATAAGCCGTTGGCTTTCGATGCAATCAACCTAAAATAAATAAGGTTAAACTAAAAGTAAACTAAACAATGACTTTTGTTAATGGGACACAAAGGGCGTAGCTATAATGCATTGAAAGAAAAGAGAACCATGGCATCTGATAAACTAATCTTTTATTTAAATCAGTTTTTAATAATAGAAATGGTTCCATTTGGCATAAAATAAAGTCATTGAACTCAAAACATTTGCAGAACTTTTAACCACTTAAAAAATAATCTATCAATTAAATAATACGTGTGAAAAGATCATTTAAATCTTTTTGGTGGCAATGTGAAGCGTATTTTAAAATTTTAAATGGCTTTTTTTGAAGCATGAAACTCCTTTTGTGCTCAAAAACTTGTTTGTCTAAGTCTGTTTGTAATTAAACTTGTTCAAAATGTACAAAGACTTTTGAAAGATAATGCTTCAAAATAATAACACAGCTAAAGTTTCAATAAACTTAGTTTAAAACAGCATTATATTCAATAAAATGGATTATGATTTAAAGCGACATTAGTCAGTTAAAGTTACAACAAAAACTTTGCTACCCATTCGGAAATGTATAACAAACTATCACAAACAAAAATAAAAGCAAAGGCTATTATCACTTACATATAAGTACAAATGTATATTGCTTTTTTAACCAAATAAAAACAAAGCAAACATCTGAGCCATGTCTTTACAGTTCTGATATTTATGACATCTGCATAAGTTTAAAATCAATGGTGTCTATCAGTGAAGTCCATGGCACGCCCATTTAAATCAGATTCGCAGGGGTAAGCAGCTTTTGAGCAAGTACAATCTTGCACAACTTTTCCCGGCAGATTTCCGCTAATTTTGGCAAAGTGTTTGGAAGTCGGATCTTGTAAATCTTCGGCAAACTACCAACATTGTACATTATCCCTGATTGCGATACAGCCGATACTACCTCCTTGTGATAAAAAAAAAGAAATCGGGTAGCTTTATCTTCAGTTTCTGCCACTGAAATGTGTCCAGGTGCAAATGCCAAATGTCCAGAAGTCCTCTGACCAGATCAGCGTCGCTTTGGTGACATCCGCCACTGATATATACGTATTTGCCATCATGTACACATCCAAAGCTGCGTCTGGGAAGTGGGTTACCGTTCTCTGGGTCCGGGATTGTAATCACCTCCGACCAATTGTTGTGTGCGATATCAAAGACAAAGATTTTGTCCAGTCAAACAGACCAATACTCTGCGGCACCACCAAGCACATAGAATCTGCAAAAACATAGATTCAAAAAGGGTTTAAAAAGATAATAAAAGGATTCTCCAAATGCGAAGTTTGTAATAATTGATCTCAATAAAAGCACTTTCTAATTCTGAGTAACATTACATGTACAAGCACTAAATATGGCATTACTTATTACAATGAAGACAATATAACAGGTATATGATTTTCTAAGAATTTGGTTTAAATTCATGAGATATTATTTTTAGAATCAATGTAGTCTTACAATGAAAGATGTAATACCAGGACATTTATCTTTCTTAGAAAATGGCCATTTTTCACAAATTTAAGAATATGATGACTCAATTTTTCACAATTATAAAAATCTTACAACTATTTTTTTCACAGTTCGCGTCTGATGTTTGACAATTTGCAACTAGTTTTTTTCACAAGCCAAGGCCGCTTCACAACGATGGGAAAAGGTCTTGACTATTTATTTAATGTGTCTGTGTCTGTATTTATGTAAACCAGGCAGAAAAGTCCCCGACCACAAGGGGTATTGAACCCGGGACATCCCGGTTCCAAATCAAGCAGACACTCTACCGCTTCGCTACATAAGCTAGCTCATATAACAAGGCATTATACGTTTTCCTTATACCGAACCCTGCTAAATTAAAACAAAAGGTATTGTATCGTACTATAAGTAACACTGTGAGTAACTGATGGTGTATGGGATATACACCCTCAGTAATTTCATACCATAC
>VMBQ01002492.1:58999-129948 GCA_007657795.1 Dreissena rostriformis | reverse complement strand
GTTTGTTTGCCCAAAAAAATAAAGTATTTTCGCTAGTTTATCTTGAGTCCCAAAAGACATGTACAATCCGATGTTTTTTTTTCTTCAAGGTGAAGAGAGAAGACAAATGCATTTGCTCAACTAATGTTTAAACAATTTCAGTGGAGAAAGTAGGAAAATGCATTTCTCTGGATTTTGTCTCAAAACTAAATATGCAAATAAAATTGCATTTCTTAAAGTAACGTTTTCAAAATCAAAGAGAGGACAGAAATAAAATCAATGATGATATGTTTTTAACGTCACAATGAATTAAAATAAACAAATGGGGAAAATGTGTAGCCAAACAAATAATATATATATATATATATATATCGAATTTACTTCCTTTTCTGTATATATTCGCCGTATTGCGTGGACTTTGTGTAACTCAATAAAAATGAATCATCGTTACAATCCCTGAATACATGTACGCATCCAAAGTTGCTAATTGTTTAATACTGAACAGTTTTCAGGTCGCATAAACACAATAAATGTGCATGAGTACTTACTTGTTGTTCGATACCCATCATACATTTCTATTTGATAGCTACAATGATTTAATTCTACGCGATTTGATCAAAATATGCATTTCAAAAGAAAATTTCATATAATTAACTGAATAAATACGAATATGTTTGTTTCATAAAAGCGTATACATATACCACGCAGAGGAGACGCGTACCATTAAATGTAAGTATCGGCGAAGACACGGTTACCGATGTTATTCTTTATTTAGTAAGTTTGTAGAACAAAGCATTTGCAGTTTTTGCGACTTGTATATTATTTAATTAACAGAGACTATTACGCATACAAAATTCAAATATAAACATGAGCGGTGGTTTCCTTTTATATGCGTTCCCTATTGCATCTGGACTCAAAACAAGCGCGTTGGTACTTAATAATACTAATGATCCATGCGTGGTACATATTGACACATCTTTACTCATAACAGTTGGTGGTCAATCTTGTTTCGCGCCTTCGTTTTTGAAATTAATATGATATAACGGAGAGTGATTGATACCGCAACGGAGAGATTGCATTTCGGGATTAACAAAATGGAAGATGTAACTGAACTGTTATTACGCCGTGAGTACGGCGAAAGAAAAGACCGTGAAGGACTACAATGTAAGGTCAGCGGCTACAATGTAAGGTCAGCGGATACAATGTAAGGTCACCGGCTACATATAAAGGTCAGCGGCTACAATTTAAGGTCACCGGCTACAATGTAAGGTCATCGGCTACATTGTAAGGTCAGCTGCTACAATGTAATGTCAGCGGCTACAAAGTACGGGCAGCGGCTACAATGTAAGGTAAGCGGCTGCAATGTAAGGTAAGCGGCTGCAATGTAAGGTCACCGGTTACAATGTAAGGTCAGCGGCTACAATGTAAGGTCAGCTGCTACAATGTAAGGTCAGCTGCTACACTGTAAGGTCAGCGGCTACAATGTAAGGTAAGCGGCTGCAATGTAAGGTCACCGGCTACAATGTAAGGTCAGCGGCTACAATGTAAGGTCACCGGCTACAATGTAAGGTCAGCTGATACAATGTAAGGTCAGCGGTTACAATGTAAGGTCAGCGGATACAATGTTAGGTCGGCGGCTACAATGTAAGGTCAGCGGCTACAATGTAAGGTCAGCGGCTACAATGAAAGGTCAGCGGTTACATTGTAAGGTCAGCGGATACAATGTAAGGTCAGCTGCTACAATGTTAGGTCACCGGTTACAATGTAAGGTCAGCGGCTACAATGTTAGGTCAGCGGCTACAATGTAAGGTCAGCGGCTAAAATGTAAGGTCAGCGGCTACAATGAAAGGTCAGCGGCTACAATGTAAGGTTATCGGCTACAATGCTAGGTCAGCGGCTTCAATGTAAGGTCAGCGGCTACAATGTAAGGCCATCAGCTACAATGTTAGGTCATCGGCTACAATGTAAGTTCAACGGCTACAATGTAAGGTCACCGGCTACAATGTAAGGTCACCGGCTACAATGTAAGGATGGCGGCTACAATGTAAAGTCACCGGCTACAATGTAAGGTCACCGGCTACAATGAAAGGTCACCGGCTACAATGTAAGGTCAGCGGCTACAATGTAAGGTCATCGGCTACAATGTACGGTCAACGGCTACAATAAAATATCATCGGCTGAAATGTAAAGTCACCGGCTACAATGTAAGGTCAGCGGCTACAATGTAAGGTCAGCGGCTACAATGTAAGGACAGCGGTTACATTTAAAGGTCAGCAACTACAATGTAAGGTAAGCTGCTACAATGTAAGGTCACCGGTTACAATGTAAGGTCAGCGGATACAATGTAAGGTCAGCGGCTACAATGCAAGGTCAGCGGCTACAATGTTAGGTCAGCGGCTACAATGTAAGGTCATCGGCTACAATGTAAGATCAACGGCTACAATATAAGGTCACCGGCTGAAATAAAAGGTCACCGGCTACAATGAAAGGTCACAGGCTACAATGTAAGGTCAGCGGTTACAACGTCAGGTCACCGGCAAAAATGTAAGGTCACCGGCTACAATGTAAGGTAAGCGGCTACAATGTAAGGTCAGCGGCTACAATGTTAGGTCAGTGGTTACAATGTAAGGTCAGCGGCTACAATGTAAGGTCACCGGCTACAATGTTAGGTCAGCTGCTACAATGTAAGGTCAGCGGTTACAATTTAAGGTCAGCGGCTACAATGTAAGGTCAGCGGCTACAATCTTAGGTCAGCGGTTACATTGTAAGGTCAGCGGCTACAATGTTAGGTCAGCTGCTACAATGTAAGGTCAGCGGCTAAAATGTAAGGTCAGGGGCTACAATGTAAGGTCACCGGCTGAAATATAAGGTCAGCGGCTTCAGTATAAGGTCAGTGGCTTCAATGTAAGGTCACCGGCTACAATCTAAGGTCAGCGGATTCAATGTAAGGTCAGCGACTACAATGTAAGGTCAGCGGCTTCAATGTAAGGTCACCGGCTACAATGTAAGGTCAGCGGCTACAGTGTAAGGTCAGCGGCTACAATGTAAGGTCACAGGCTACAATGTAAGGACAGCGTTTACAATGTAAGGTCAGCGGCTACAATGTAAGGTCACCGGCTACAATGTAAGGTCAGCGGCTACAATGTAAGGTCAGCGGTTACATTGTAAGGTCAGCGGCTACAATGTAAGGTCAGCTGCTACAATGTAAGGTCACCGGCTACAATGTAAGGTCAGCAGATACAATGTAAGGTCACCGGCTGAAATGTAAGGTCAGCGGATACAATGTTAGGTTAACGGCTACAATGTAAGGTCATCGGCTACACTGTAAGGTCAGCGGCTACAATGTAAGGTCAGCGGCTACAATGTAAGGTCACAGGCAACAATGTAAGGTCAGGGGCTACAATATAAGGTGAGCGGCTACAATGTAAGGTCAGCGGCTACAATGTTAGGTCAGCGGCAGCAATGTAAGGTCACCGTCTACAATGTAAGGTCAGCGGCTACAATGATCGGTCAGCGGCTACAATGTAAGTTCAGCGGCTACAATGTAAGGTCACAGGCTACAATGTAAGGTCAGCGTTTACAATGTAAGGTCAGCGGCTACAATGAAAGGTCACCGGCTACAATGTAAGGTCAGCGGCTACAATGAATGGTCACCGGCTACAATGTAAGGTCAGCGGTTACAATGTAAGGTCAGCGGCTACAATGTAAGGTCACCGGCTTCAATGTAAGGTCAGCTGCTACAATGTAAGGTCAGCGGTTACAATGTTAGGTCAGCGGCTACAATGTTAGGTCAGCGGCTACAATGAAAGGTCAGCGGTTACATTGTAAGGTCAGCGGCTACAATGTAAGGTCAGCTGACACAATGTTAGGTCACCGGTTACAATGTAAGATCAACGGCTACAATGTAAGGTCAGCGGCTTCAATGTAAGGTCACCGGCTACAATGTAAGGTTAGCGGCTACTATGTAAGGTCACAGGCTACAATGTAAAGTCAGCGTTTACAATGTTAGGTCAGCGGCTGCAATGTAAGGTCAGGGGCTACAATGTTAGGTCAACGGCTACAATGTAAGGTCAGCGGCTACAATGTAAGGTCAGCGGCAGCAATGGAAGGTCACCGGCTACAATGTAAGGTCACCGGCTACAATGTAAGGTCAGCGGCTACAATGTTAGGTCAGCGGCTACAATGTTAGGTCACCGGCGATCACTACGCCCAGACGATGTGTTCTGGTTTAAAAACGGTTAAAAGCTCACACCTGTCTCAGAGAAAGGCTTGAAAATCTCCAAGCATTATTCACTTCCTCAGAGGATATTTACCAGCGTTATTGTGATTGCGCGTGCGCGAATAGAGGATGACATAACTAACGTCTGTAGGTCGTCTATATCTCAGAATACGAGCATTTATGTGATCATTATAAAAAGTTTGTATTATATATGGGTACAGGGAACACTTCTAAGTGAAGATTTATTGAATTATTCCAGCCCTTATTCACCGTGAACTGCGATATATGTCCAATGTTTTATTGCGTTTTGTAAGCTTTATATCACTTGAAGTGTAGTATTTTTGCGTTATCTATGTGCAGTATATAACTCGGAGGCCTTTAGAGCGATCGTTACATAATGAAACACTTAACTTCTTTTCTTGAAGTTTATTTTCTGTCTTGCTTAGATTATAAACCGAATAATATCACACAAAACTATCATAAAGACGATTTCGTATAATCACATATCTCGCTGATATATCGAGGGAATGGCCCTGTCTGAACATTTTTGCTACGTTACCACGTTGTTAACTGGTTTTTACTGCGTGTGTTTTTTCTTTACGTTTTTCCAAGGTTATAAGTAATAAACAAGGTATTCTTCTGTCTCTATCATAACATACTTTACGTAGATAGCACCAATTTTGTTTTTAAATCAAGAGGTTAAAAATATATTTTCAGTGCTTTTTTCGTATTATGTGTTTATGCTAAAACGGTCCAACTAATTTGAAAAATAAACGTACTTGTCGAAAACTCAATCACTTTATACTAAGACAATATAGTATACCCCACATAAGTATGTTTCTTCTTTGCGTATATACACTACACATGTCCGTTATTTTGAATAGTGCCCGGTAAAGATGCGCGCGTATCTAGTCAGCAGGCTCTATATAATATAGCGCTCGCTGACTAGATGCGCGAGAATTTAATAGTGCCCGCTTGATTGTTGTGCAAGTTTCACAACGCAAATGTATTTCGGTTACCGTTTCGTTGTACGAAAATTTAATAATTATCAGTTTAGCATCTATATTTAATGTTATTAAATGATTACACATTGGTGGAATTTGTTTATTTGAATTGACATATATTTGCTACATAATGTTCGGTATACTATAAGAAATAGAAACCCTCACTACGGGCCCAACGGCAGTTTAGTGACCAGCCAGGCAGCCCCGAAAAGTATATCGACCGAAGCCGAAGGCTGAGGTCCATATACTGTTCGTGGCTGCCTGGCTGGTCACTATTCTGTCATAGGGCCCGTAGTGAGGTTTTCTATTTCTAATTTGAATATGTAAACGCCTAAGGTTATTTGTAATGATGTTAATGGTGTAAAGGCTGTCTACCCCTGTGTCCATATTTCCCGTAGGCTTTCACTGCGATACGTATTCCAAATCCAAGAAAAACCAATACATAGTGTGCTACGGGACTATATTATAACACGCATAATTAGCGTATTGTCTTCCAATTATTCGGTAAATGTTTGATAAGTTTAAACATATTTATTGGCTTATAATATAATACATAACATGCACCTTCATAAACAAAAGTGATATGACATTTCAGGGATTATAAGACAAGCAATTACGATGCATGTGTAAGTTCTGTTCCATGCTCGTTTTAACAAGAAAAGAAAATGCGATATGAATCGGGTAGTTAAGGATCCTATTGGGAGAGAACGATATTGTCGGTTCGTTCTTATACAGTTTTATTACGTTTATAAATTACAATATAGGACAACAATTTAGATAAATTCACCATCATTATCTTAGAATGGCAATATTGTATGTGGTAGTAAGTATACTGAGAGTAAGTCGCAGTATTAAATATTTCGATAGATAAAAGGAAATAACTGTCCCAAAAATCAGGAGAAGTTGTCACTTTATGAATTTCAACTATTGGTTTGAGTTAAAAAGCACTTCTCTTAACGGACTACAATGGCAGTAACTTGACACATCTGCAATCTGTGTTATCGATATTATGTAGAGAAACCTAACATTGATGTAACGGATCGTTTTAGGAACAGCCACCGAACACAATAATGTCGTCTGGCATTCACTTGCCCTATGGTGATAGTTAGTTTAATTGACGTTATGTAGCTATGTTAATATAAGCAAGTTCATTCATGCGCATTATAAATTTAAAATGTTAATTTCTTGTTTGTATAAACCAAGTTGTTTAGTACTGTGTTATACTAGTGAAATGCATATTATTTTAATGAAAACCATTGTGACGTGTATAGAGGCAGTTTCAATGTTGTTGTTGTTTAACATATCATGATGCATAATGACAAAACTCGCTAAAATCGCACTCAAAATGTACAGCGAGACGTAAATAAAAAATACTTTTGTTACACACAATAAGGTACAAAGATTTAAATAAAATTTTCTATAATACAGTATAAACAACATCTGATATATTGTTCGACTTCAAAAGTGTTAAGTAACTCACCTATCGGTATAAACAGACATCGGCATCTTCCTAACATCGTGTTCAATATACACATACGGATAATCCGTTGTAAAAACATATGCATTAAAACATTACACTCAATCATTTTTTCAAACCTCCAACATATAAAAATAAGTCAACACAGAGAAATTCTGTTTATAATTCGCTTTTTGTTTTCTTTCGATTGAAACAATAAGAGCAATTAAAATAAAATGTTATATTTTTCATAAAATATTGATATATATAAGTCGCTTTAAGCCGTTTATATATATATATTTATATATAATAAAACGCTTTGATTCAATTTGCCGTAGCTTTCGACCTCTCGGTCTTCTTCAGCGGCATTATTTGTGGGACAAATCATTTTTAACGGAAGTGACGTTTACAAATAAATGTCGCTGAAGAAGAACGAGAGGTCGAACTCTACGGCAAATTTAATAAAAACGTTTTATTAAATACGATATAAGGCATAATAACATTATAATAATACCGTTTTAAATTCATTTTCATACCAGCACTATATTCAGCAATAGACATTTGGTGACGCCTTTGTAGTAAATCGGCATATATATATATGGAACTTAAAGTTATGAAATGAACTGCAATTGTAATGAAAACAATTTGTATACTGTTCGTTTAAATCAACGAGGCTTTGCTTATTAAACGCAGAACAATACGATTAGTCATTTATAATACATTAAACTGCTCATTTGGCGCTTTAAAATCGTAAAACGACACACTATTATAAACATAAGTTCTTGATATATTGTCTTCCTAGTTATAAACTATTTTATTGGTTGATTGAAATGTCAGTAAAGTACTATAGCAACATCCTCATCTATTCTGAACAAGATTTAAGGGCTTTTTAGATTTCCACTGAAATGTAATAAGGAAGTTATGAAAAGTCACTTGCCGACGATTTGCAATGAGACACGTTGCAATTTATTAAATGCAATTAATTTAGACATAATTTAAAGTCTTGAAACATTGACGGTTGACTAGTGTTTTGATATGTTTCATGACAATTACATGTTGGACCTCTATTTGTACAATTAACATACATTTGTTACAGTGGGTTGTGCTGGAATAAAAACGTGTGTTGCAATAAATTGGTCGATCTTATCTTTCTGCTGAGCACTGTGATAAACGGTAAATACATTCGAACTCAATCGATAATTCTATGTATGTTGGTAGTAATTTAGGAGCTGGATAATAAGTATTATCATTCCTTTAACTTAGTAATGCTAGACATACGAGATATATGTGTCATTTATTTATAAATGTGCAGGAATAGTTTTGAACCTACGTAAATATAGCATATAAGGTCAGTGTTAGGTGCATATACAATTTATTAATGCTAAACTACTCATTATTCTGTTTCTGAGTATTGCGCGGTACTTCACCTGTATCAATCATTCGCCAATTATTGTTTTATCTTAGTATTCCTGGTGATTATTACTCATGTAAACGACCAATGCATATGAAAAAAAATATACAACAAATAACTGGTTTCCCAGTTTTAGCTGTGGAGCCTGTGTATAAAACAGATATATTAAAATTTATATCGTTCCAAAATTATCATAATCATCAGCATTCCCTTGACCGGTCTGGCCGTTAGGGGGAATCGAGAGACGACTACACAGAGATCCTCCGCCCTTAATGTCTGTTGTGGAGTGCTGTGAGTAGCTCATCCATGGAGAGGAACGTCCATTCAGCTTTTCTTTTGGCGTCATGCCTCTAGCGTACTTTGGAGCACAGTCTTCCACAGTGAGTCGTTCATGGTGACGTGTGCAAACCAAGCCAGATTTCGTCTCGTGACGGTTGCCGGGGGGGTCTTATGGGCTAACAAGTGCTCCGCGAATTGTTGCGGAGCAGTATTCGGAGACAATTTTGTTCAATGGCATGTATCATGCGTTCTGTGTCCTCGTGAAGCGCCCATGTCCATAGCAATGGCAATTCTTTATTCGAACTTCTGCGGTACTGGTGCCATCATTGGACAGGATTCCTCCCAAGTTTTTGAAGCTGGTAACCTTTCAAGCTGCTCGCCGTTCATTGCGATATCTGCACTTGTGTTATTAGCGCTTTTCACAATTGTCTTCGACCACTCCATGCTGACCTAAATTTCGTATGCTCCTGCTCTTTGAGACAGTCTGTTGGTGTGGTCTTGGACTTCTGGTGGTGCCAACCATGAAGGCAATTTCGTCAGTGAATCCCAATCAAGAGATTTGTCTGTCACCGAAAGAAATGGAAGTTTGGTGGTCTTGGAGGGTTCCCTGCATCATCTTCTAAAGGAAAAGGTTTAACAGAACGGGGGAGCAGACATCCCTCACGGACGCCCGCTGTTGTCCCGAAGAAGTCAAGCATCTGTCCATTATTAAGTACTGCGCTGCTGACGTGTCTGTAGAGTTTTTTGATGACTTGCACCAGGCCTTCGTCAATGTTGAACCTCTCAGAACCTGACATAGGCCATCATACCACACGACGTCGATGAAGTTGTGGAAGAGTTGACGATCTTCTCTTTCACCAGCGGTTGCTCGACCTTACTTTTTAATCGGCTGAGTATGATGCGAAGTATGACTTTGACATGGCCGATGAGGCTAGAAGTGCGGTTAATCTGGCAAAGCTCGAGGCTGCCCTTTATCGGTATGTGGATGACCAAAGATTGTGTTTACTCCTTGGACCACTTCTTGTCCTCCTATTTATTCTGACATACTGCCTTCACTTAAGCAGTCGTTGCCTCTCCTCCGTGCTTGATCAGCTCAGAAGGGATGTTGTCCATTCCCGGAGATCTCCCTCAGATTGCGCACTGCCTCTCTCACCTCTGCCTTTAGTAATGAAGGACTGTGTCGTCCTCTTTTGGTCTGGGATCGGGCTGAAGGAGACTGGGGTCTGGTTGAAGAATTTAGTTATAGAGGGCGCTGCAGAATGTTGTCCACCTGTTAAGAACTGCGACACTCTCGGTAAGGAGATTCCCTTTAGCGTCAGCATTGGGTTAATTGGTATTCGTGAGGGTATTAAGGGTGCTGTAGGCCATGTTACTGCTGTCAGTGGTCGCCTTTTTGTCAATGTTGTTACTTTGCTCCTAAATTCACTCTTCGTAGACCTCTTTCATCTTCTTCCTCACCTTTCCTGTTCGCTTTCTGGTATTCTGTCCTAGAGTCCTGACTGTTGTGACTTCTCTTGCCTCAGCTCTCTTCTTTTTCGCAGAGGTCAATGATCTTGGTCGTCACCCATGGCTTGTTCTACCTCCTCTCTCTTCCAAAACTTCTTCAGTCGATGAAAGCAGGAGTTCCTTGATGTTATTATTCGAGGTCAGTGTCTATGATGTTCAGGGCGGCAAACATTCCAACTATCTGTGCTTGAAATGCTTCTGCAATCTACGGATCACTCATTTTTTTAGGTGCGCTTGTTCTCCAACTTAAGCTTGATGGTGGTGAGCACTAAGTCATTGTCACTGCCAATGTCTATGTCATGAAACGTTCTTGTGTTCACCTTGTTGATGCTGAACTTGAAAAGTTACGGCGCCAGTATGAAATTGATCTGGTTGTGTACATGCCCGTTTGGAGCATGACAGGTCGCTGTTCATGAGATTTTGTGCTACAAAATAATAATCAACAAACCGTGCGCTAAAATAGCAAGAGGATAAACCTTAAGTTTATGCGATGCGTTGTTATTCGATCGATTCGGCTGTAAAAGTAGTATAAAATGGTGTAATATATTGGGCCAGTAAAAGTCGGCGACCCTTTTGGATTGTACATATTTTAGCCTCGTTCTGGAAAAAGTGTCGGCACAGGCTAATCAAGGACGACACCTTGCGCTTAACTGTTTTGAGGAAGTTTGTTCTAAGCAAAATTCAGTTAAGGCGGAAAGTGTCCGCTGTCGAATATTGTGAACCCATTGTCTAATGTGGTGAACCCACGTCCAATGTTGTGAATCCACTGTCCAATGTTGTGAATCCACTGTCCCATGTTTTGAACTTACTGTCCAATGTTATGAATCCACTGTCCACTGTTGTGAATCCACTGTCCAATTTTGATAACGCTGTCTTTTGTTGTGAATCCACATCGTTATATTAAGTTGTGAGGTATAATGTATTGTCTTGAATTGCATGGCAAGTTGTTACTTGCCTTAAATAAAAGACTAGCTAGAGCGGATATGAAGATCATTTGTTTCTTAAATCCTCAACTGTACAGTGCTCTGTTTGATCATTGTTATTAGTTTGATAGTTATAGAACATTTTCTAACAATTGGAATTAATTTTAAATACTTATGATTTCAGGCCTGTTGATATGCTGCTGCTGCAGTCAGTCCATACGAGGTATGATACTCATGTGTTGGTACATACTGGATTTTGTTTGCCTCGCTTTGGGAAAACGGGACGTAATAAACACGCGTAACGTTTCATCCCAGATAAGTCTGTTCAGTCCTCACAAGCTAATCAGGGACGGCACTTTCCGCATTTAAAAGGAAACTTCTTCTCAGTGAAAATCCAGTTAAGGCGGACAGTGTCGTCCCTGAAAAGCCTGTGCGGAGTGCACAGGCTTATCATTGACGCCACTTTCGCCCAAGTCCAGTTTGCATAGTCTCATATGAACATGCATGCTCCATTTGTTATCTAAAGATGTAACAGTTGTTAAACAAATGTATGCGCAGTTACAGTGAAATGTTTGTTAAAATGTACGCCATTTAAAATAAAGAATTAATTGTCATAATAATATAATTTCGGATATAATGATGAATCAATTAATCTTCGAGGTGAAAGTGTTTTTATAACAACACAGCCGTTTTGATAATATTTTGTATAATTTCACTTATACATAATTTTTCAAAATGCATACTAATGCATATGAATATAACCACATGTACTTTTTTATTACGAATATCATATTTTGTGTAAATCGCTAGATATCTTACCGACGTGCGTAAATGTACCCTTGACCTCAAATATAAGTCGTATGGCAAGTGAGCGCACCACGTGGAAGGTCTTACTGTAAAATGTCCATCAAATACTCCGTTTATGTAATACTGTCAAATATTTATTTCAACGATAAGTTTTTATTTCGTTATTGAGCAATTGTATCTAATAAACAACATATGAGCGTTTATTGGAAAGAAGGACAAATGTCCATAAAGTCATTACAGTTTTGCTCTGTAGAGAACGGTATCACTTATACTGCACATTTATTTTGGCTATTAGTATATAGTATATATATATATCGTTATATCGTGCGCTTTCACACTGTGTTATCTTCGAGTTAACATGATTTTTGATAACTGTTTATTGTTAATTGAAGGCTTTATTTCACGGAACAAATACGGAATGTGTTTTATAAACAAGAAAATAGAGGGATTTTATATTGTCATCATCGCGATTTAGGGCCAGTAAAGTGAACATGTTTGCTTCTAGTTCCTTATGTTTATGCCGGGCGCTATGCAGGAACCCTTTGACTTATTTATGTGCTGGGTATGCAGTAGGCTATGTCAGGAAGAGACTTTTGTTAGGCTAGAAATCTTTCCCTTACCACTAGGCCACGGAGTCGAAGTAACTGACGATCACATTGCTATACGGCGCACTAGGCCAAGGAGACGAAGTAACTGACGATCACATTGCTATACGGCGCACTAGGCCACGGAGACGAAGTAACTGACGATCACATTGCTATACGGCGCATTGTTTTACACGATCTTTCGCACTCTTCATCATAATGAATTAAACGTTTTATTATTTATTTTGTTGTTATGGTCAAAATCATTGTTTTAAATGTAATAGTGATGATGACGACGACGACGATGACGATGACGACACCAAAATTGATGTACTTTATATGGTAAAGCATTTGAGATATTGATGACATTAAGATATACAAATAACGAATATACCCTATTTTGACATACATCTTGACATTAAACTCTAGTAGAATAACTATATTTATGCCCTTTTCGAGGAAGGGAGATTTTATTGCTTTGCCCTGTCCGTCATGCCGGATAAACAAAAAAAATAAATAAAAACAATAGTCATTTTAAGAAACGTAAATAATCATAGAAACATTCTTGAAGAAGACTTTCAATTGTGATAAATCACCATCCGAACATTGGGCACCGAATTCCATGATTATGAGATGGGTCATATAATTGATTTTTGTAAATGCGTTCACGCCTTTAATCTTGATGCATTCGGTTTTAACAACAACTTGTTACAGCCAGTTTAATTAACTATATATGGCTTTATGGTATGTAACTATTTGGGATTGAAACCATTGACAACGTATGGCAGTTAGGTTAGGTGGACATACCTTTTTAAAAACAGCTCTTATTAACGTTAATTTTGTGAAATTACATTTCTTACATTAAGTTGGTGTGTCACGCAGATGGACCTGACTCGGCGAAGCTTTCGCCATCATCACTATATTACTCTCCTACCGAGGGAAGCATAATGCCTGACATACGATGTTCTGCTAGCTGCTCTCCGAGCTCGTGTACATACTCATGGCGAAAGTCTGGAGTAGAATTTTCCAAATCGAGTACCTTATCCCTTGGTACCTTGCAAAGAGACGAGGCGGGTCTATACACTTGTACTGCTAAGAATCCAGTTTCCCAAATGTCGTCATACAGTGAAACCATTATTGTAGAGTTCACATGTAAGTGTCATTTGATTACATTTCTGAAAGGAGAAGTAAACACGCATTGTTTCTGTTTCGAAAAATACACGCTTTCACTTAAGTATGGTTTTAACTACTTGGCCAATCGTATTGAATAAAACCTATTTTAGTACAAACACATTAACATGTAAGTCTTTGTTTTAATTGAATTAAGAGGATACCTTTGAAAAAGCTAAAGTTCGTATTTAAAGATTAAAAAAGAGACGAAAATGACCTGCTTAATCTTCAACATTGAAACACGCATAAGATAAATACATAATAATACAAATAAACAGTAAAATACGTATCTTTTATACAGACGGTCCAACTGGAGTTCATTTATCGCCACCAAATCTCACATACACACTTAACAAGGGAGAAACACTCAAGAATATAAGCTGCCGTGCGGACTGTCACCCCAAATGTGCGTTCAACTGGAGGAAATTGTCAACAGTTGGCAGCGATACAGATGTGCTGTCTCTTGGTTCTGTTCGGAGAGGTGATTCCGGAATATACGAATGAACCGCGAAAAATCCCATATCATACAAATCTGTTAACAGTCTTAAGATTCAACTGCGTATTACAGTGTATGTAGATAACTGTATTTAATGTAATGCTTAATGCAGAATCTTCACGAACATCAAGTCACCTGACCGGTTTCTTTTTTTTTTTCAATGTATAAACTTTTGATTTCAATATATCAATCACATAAACATGGACAATACATTATGACAAATGCAGAAAGAAACATATACACGTATAATACAATATGAACATGCAATTATAGTATATTGTGAATTTTCATTGGAATTCTACTGTAATTGTCTAAGAAGCATATACAAAAAATGTAACAAAAGGAGGTAAATAAAGTGTGTGTATATCGTATAAAACATGTTTTTTTAGTACTTTAAAGAGTATATACACAAACACGTTTATACATTGAAATAGAATTAATAGAAAATAAACACAAATAAGAGAGAGTGCATACGGTGAGTTTCTCTTAAAAGGTTAAAATTAAATCGACCTGTATTGGAATATATAATATTTTTAATATGTATTGCATTAAAAAAAACTAACATTATGCTTTCTTGTCTATATAAGTGAATTTGGTCCACACACATTTCTTATCAGTGACCATGATGTTGCTTCTATTTCCGATATGTTAAATGAATTATATACTTTGTAGGAAAAAGCTTAACTGTTTAAAAGACCGTCGTAATTTGGAAAACAATTATCTTTTCTACATTTAAAAATGTATCTTTTCACTTCAAGACATAACATGTTAAGACTTAGTTTTTCTGGTTTGGTACTACCTAACATAAATGTTTTGCAGTCTATTTCCGATATACAGTTTGAAAGCATTTAGGCGAAAAATGTTTCGTTTATTTTTTCAATTAAGCTCTTTACTTTTTGGCAGTTCCAAAAGAGGTGCATAAGAGTTTCTTCGCATTGTTTAAAAAAAGTACAGATGCTATTTTTTAACAATTTCATTTTGAACATTAAAGAGTTCGTACCTAGAATATTATAAATAATTCTAATTTGAAACTATTGTATGTAACTGTCCCTTGTTATGCTGAATACTGTTCTAAAAATATGTTTCCATTCTTCGTCGGCAATGGCAAAGTCGGTCCATTTGCTTTTACATATAGGTTCAACATCACGTTTAATAAGTGTTTTATAAATTGATTGTCTTTGCTATCATGCCACACAATGAATTTTGCATAGCATGGCAGTGATGGACCAGATATTTGCACATCGTTTTTATTAAAATTTAGATTTAATTTATTGAACAGTGTTTTTACTGATTTTACTAGTCCTTCATAGAGGATAAAATTTATGGCTTTTCCGGTGATCATTTCTGTTTGTGTTTTATTCAAAAAGGATTTTGAATCGATGGCTATATCCCTCACAAATCGTATACCTCTGTCGTACAATGTTTTCAAAAAAATGGTTCATTACCTATTTTAAAGTTTTCATTATAAAACAGAGGCATATTAAGAATATTGTCTACATCATGCATGTTTACAGATTCTCAAAGCTGTTCAAAACAGGAGAATACTTCACTCCAAAATTGATTTTTATTAGAATTCTTAATATTTACAGTATACTGTATTCCGGTATTAAAAAGTTTACCGACATCTTTCATAGATCGTATAAGAATAATACATTTACTTTCGCTACATGAATACAATTTTCGCAGCCAAGACAGCTTAATCTTTTTACAGTATGCATAAATATCTACCATCTGAAGTCCACCCTTGTCATAGTTTTGAATAAGTGTTCAACTTTTCATTTTATAATGTTTGTTTTCTCAAACAAAATCAAACAACAATTTATTTAATTTATCTATGATGTCTATTTTTGGAGTGGGTATTGAAAAAAGCAGTGCGTAAACAATGGTAAAAATAGTGATTTGATAACGGTTATTCTACCAATAGGAGTAAGTTTTCTTTTTTTCCATAAATTAAAAACATTATTTGCTTAAGTGAATTTTTCAGAAAAAATTACTTCAGACAAGAGTTTAAGATCAATATCGAAAATAATTCCTAACAATTTAAATCTGGTCTTACCCACGTGAGTTTATATTTTGTCTTAATGGACCGAATACCATATTTTAGCGCTCCGATCCAGATAACATGAGTCTTATCAAAATTAACTTTTAAACCAGAAAAAAATGCAAAATCATCGAGCATATTCAAAGCAGAATTAACAGAATGTTCAGAACCGTCTAGTAACAAAGAAGTGTCATCAGCAAACTGTGATATCTTATATTCTATGCCGTTAACCGTAATGCCTTTTATATCTTTACAATGTTTGATCTTAATTGCGAGGAGTTCTGCGCATAGTATAAAGATATATGGCGAAATAGGGTCTCCCTGTCTGATACCGCGGCCAATTGAACAACTTTCAGACAAAAATCCGTTTAATTGAACAGAGCTTTGTGTATTTGTCAAAAAAATGGAAATCCAACGTTTAAAGCTTTGTCCGAAATTAAACAAGTTTAAGGTTTGATCAATACAATCAAAAGACAATGAATCGAATGCTTTTTTCGAAATCTATCATCATAATAAGTCCAGGTATTTTTTTATTTTCGGTGTAATTCATTATATCATATAAGAGACGTGTGTTTTCTCCTATGTATTGGCCTGAAACAAAGCCAGTTTGGTCTTTCGATATAAGTGTTTGTAAGCAATGTTTTAATCGATTCGCAATTGACCAAGATGCTATTTCAAAAACGGTATTTAGCAGAGTGATAGGCCTCAAATTTCATAGAAAGTGTCTTGGCTTGTTTTCTTTCGGAATACATATAATAATCCCCTGCTTTCGTGTTACTGAAAAAGCGTTATTAGTGTATGCAAAGTTAAGGCTTCGTTATACAAACATTCCTATTTTATTCCAAAAGACTTTTAAAAAAATGTGTTGTAAATCCATCGGAACCAGGGCATTTATCGTTTTTCATATTTTTCGGAGTTACGGTTATTTCCTAAAATGTCAATAGGCCTTCGAGAGTTATTGATTGCGTTGCATTTAGTTTATTAAAATTTATATCTTGTAAATCGTTAAGGATATGATTTGGTTGTTCTTCTACTTTTTTATATAATATTTTATAGAAATCTGAGGTTTCTTTAAGAATATCTGATTGATTGTATAGAGTTTCCCCATCTTCTTTTTGGATAGATGGTATGTTTTTGTTAGTATAGTGGTGTTTTTCTAATGAGCAAAAGAAGTTAGTTGTTTTCTCACCCTGTTCAATCCATTTACTTTTTGACCTTATTATGTCCTTTAACTTTTATATCTCTGACAGAATTTAGTTCCATAATTAAATTGTTAAGTTGTTCTTTATTTACCCATTAAGATTTTGTTAAAAGCTTTCAATTTCCTTAAACAGTTTGTGTTCATATGTAGTGTTTAATTAATTTTTATGACTTGAATACGAAATAGTTTTACCTCTAATTTCCATTAATAACGTTTCTAAAAACAGTTGGTCATTTATAGTAAAAATATATCACTGTTATTTATGGACTGAATATTATCTAAGTTATAGACTGGCAAACAATATTTTTATTTTATTTCATATATTACATTATTTACACAGTTTAGATATTAAATGTCATGTAGAAGAGAGTTGTTAAATTTCCACAGACCTTTACCATGTTCGATTTAATTAAATTCGAGGTATATATCAATAATTGAATGATCAGATTTAATACTTGATTTTATATTTGATGTTTTTTAAGAGTTGAGCAAACTTGGAGTTATAAGAAAAAAATCTAGTCTTGCTTGTTGTAAAGGATTTGTGCGTCGCCATGTAAAACGTATCGTATTTTCATGCATTTCTATTAAAGTATCTATCAGGTTCCTGTTTGTAATTTCTTGTAAAATAACATTTCTTGATTTTATATTGTTGTTAAGCGATTTATAATTACAATAATCCAAGCTGCTATCCAGTACCAAATTAAAATTGCCACATAATATATATTCATCATTTTCAAATTCATCAATTATATTAAACATATCGTTATAAAATTGTGGACAATCGATATAAAATTGTGGACAATCTATATAAAATTGTGGACAATCTGACCTGACCGGTTTCTTAGATTTAATGATTTTATATAAAACAACGCGTTTTTTATTTGTATTACAATAAACATCGGAATTCTGGACACGTATTTGTGTTTATAATGTGTTATCTTTGCCCCACAGAGTTATCTACTTATGTTCGTGCTTTTCGGTGTATACATCCCGTTGTTCATCAGGATATTCGGATTTGCTCTTTAAAGAAAGGATTGATTCTACAACAATATGTCACTTTTGGACCTACCGAATAACGTTTTACATCCACTTTGATATACAAAAAAAAGATGCAAAAAAACACATAATTATTCAGTACAAAAACATGTTATAACATCAAGTCAGTTAGTCGCGTGTTTTACCGTAAAATACATTTTTATTGATGTTTTCTAACACCCCTAAATACATGCATGTCTAATGACTTTCAATATCAAAAAATATTTTGATATTAATAAAAAAACATTAAAAAAATAACTTTACCTTAATTTTGTTTATTATCACATAGATAAAAAATAGAAATAGGCCTATATTACAACTTTGTTCGAGAGGAGAGAAATCGTGTTATCTATCGTATAAGTGAAGTAAAAAAAACACATTTAAAAGCTTATTGTTTAATATGGCCAACATTTACAAGTTGTCATTTATAATGACACAATCTTCTTAAAATCTTAAAATATATGTATTACACTTCTTTTATTTTTGCCTATGGCTAAAAACCAGTGTATTCTTGAAAAGTTATAAATAAGGTCGTTTGGGTGATTTTATATAAAACAACACAATTAATTAGTACTATTCATGTGCGCTAGTCAATCACAATATAAACGGTTAAAAATCACTGGAGGGTCATCACCTCCTAAAACTTGCTACTTCACAGACTGTGAGGCGGAGATAAATGAAGCTAAAAACCTAGTTTACAATCTAAAAAATACGATACATAATAAATGCAGTCAATTAAGAATTGTTTGAAAGTAAAAGATAATAACAAATAATAACAGACTAAACGACGTTTTGGCGAAAGCTCTTCTAAAATATATACTTGGGCTTTTCTTTACATTTGGCCGTTTATTCTAAATGTGTATTGGTTTATCTTCTCAATGCCATTTAAAGCAAAAACGCTTATGGGGATTGAGCCCGGGTCTTCCGCATGACAAATGGATGCTCTAACTGCTACACTAAAGTCATTCACAATGTGTGCAGTTAACAGTTCAATTCATTGGTAGCTACATCTAGGGGATTACGGATATGAAATTGATTGGTTATTTTTGCCCACTTGGCAATTTCACAACACCAATCAAAGAGTTATAAATAGTTTAAAAGCGTTTCGAGACTCTTTTGAAACTGTCCTAAAAGAATGCGCGGAAATAACATGTACTAACAAGAGAGTTTGAAACTATGTACATGTGTCAACAATATTATTAAAAGCAGTTCTAGTAAATAGTATCTTGTTTCCGTGAAATTGAAACAATTTAGATTTTTTTCAATTCACTGTCTGTTTAATATTATTACTACTGGTAAAAAAATGAGCTTTCAGCGTTACTTGGGATCGAACTATTGAGAAATGATCATTATACTCGAATAAATGAATAGTTGAAAACAATAAATTAATTTGACAATTACAAGGCAAACATTTTCTTTGTAATAAATTAATTACAATTATAACTAGTGATGATTTTATTTACCATTATTTTTAATTATTATATGGACGTGTAATTAATTAAAATTCATTATTATAGTACCCATTCCTGGTATACGAAAGAGTTTTATCTATGACCTCGAGTATTAAAAACTTCTTTTTTTTGTAAAAAGAAAATGTAAGAGTATTAAAATGTACTCAATGTACATTATACCGTACAACTGTTGTGTTTTTTTCATAGATGGCCCTGATTCCGTACAATTGTCCCCTTCGTCTTTGGTATACGTCCGCAACGAAGGTGAGACAATGAATGAAATTGAGTGCTCCGCCAGTTGTTATCCATATCTTTGTACATACTCGTGGGCCAAGGAGGGGAAATACATTGGCAATACAAGCATGCTCGTTCTGCGACATCTACAGAAGGAGAACGCAGGTGGTTACCATTGCACAGCCAGAAATCCAGCGTCAACAACATCGGGAACAAGTCACACCGTTTTTGTTGAAATAATAGGTTTGACAATGTTCTTATTTCTAAGTTCTTTACGTGCTTTCGTGCTTTCAACAGATCTTTTAACTTACATTTTTGTGTATCGTCGTAAAACATGTGTCTATACTATATTTTAGTTTGTGTGTTGTTCTCATGCACTCGTGAAAAGCTAAATGGAGTAGTATTTATTTATGATTGTCTTTTAGGGTGGTCTATGGCTATCTGTTTTTCTCTAGGGAACAGTTTAATCATACATATATTTCCTTACTTAAATATACGCATACATTAACATTAAGATAATCAATCAAATCGGTTTACTTTTTTGACAAATAGTTATTTATTAGCTTACTTTACTGAACAGTTTATTTTTTGTGCTTTGTCGTTTTTACGCCAACGTATCTTTTATATGAACGTTATGCGTATACAACCGTTTACCATAAAGTGGAAGGTGTTATTGCATTTCGTATAAAATAAACGAAATTTGAGAAGCTGACAGCTATGTATACGGTGCGAGGCAAACCGGATCTGGGGTTACAACTAGCAGTCATATTGTAAACAATTAAATCAAAGGTGTTAAGAGCATATGTTAAATGAGTCACGAATGAATCAATTGTATTCCAATACAATATGTAAATCCCGTGTGTATATTTACGTGAACTATTTGAAGTTTCGTTCATATCAAAACTTGTGAATTACATGTTATATAATCGCCTATAACGAGTTGATATAAGACTGCAAAGGGTATATGATTCGGATTTTTCTCGTCAAATGTCTAGTATTATTTTAACATGCATGCTAATTTCGCTAGTCCACCCTACAGTTGCCAGTTTTCTACAATAGTGTAACAGATTTACTTGGTATATTGTTATTTTGTAAAATGTATTATCATGTATACAATATTTTATAATTAATCGGTTTATAGCTGTATGGAAGTTTTGCTGATGTTTGTTTAATAATACAAAATTACAATCGCATTTTGTTTTGCAATTGTAGTTTTCAGATAATTAGCGCAATTAGCTTCTATTTAAATGTGTTGTACCCCCGCATAGTTGGAATAAAGCAATGTAAGGTAAACGGCCATTTGTGTTTCAAGTAAAGTATACCTTAAAAATGAACCTGTTCTTGATCTTTATGTCTGAATATATTCAAATGGTCTTGATAGGCAGATACGTTTCCGTACACTTATTGAGTTAGATCAAAATGTATCCCAAAATAACAACCACCGCATCATTTAGCTTATGAATGATTCACACGAACAAAACCAAGTATGAGTATTGCATGAATGTCAGGTTAATGTCTCCAAACTGTATGATATTGGTATACAACTTAAACGTGTTCAAACGTTTCAGAGAAAGATTCAACGACACAACATACAACTGTAATCGTTCTTTGCTGTGCGACGGGCGGATGCGTTTCTATGGTTTTAGTTGGACTGCTGGTGTTGAAAAAGATAGGCTGATTCGTAAACGCAATGAAGTGAAGAAAGGTTGGTTTATTTAATCAAAGTATTATTTTTAATGTGACTATTTGAACAAATTAATTATATTCACAACGTAATAACATAGAAATGCTTATCATTTTAAATATTTTCCGATTACATTTACATTTTTAACTCTACGCATATTTTGCTATTTATTTGAACGAAGACGTTTTTTTTTTTCTGAAAATACTTTTAAAAATTTATGTCAGAGGTTCCAGCTGAGCCAATCGAAATGCATGGCTCTTCATGCAATTCCAGGAAAGCAGATGAATCAAATCGGCGTGAGTAAATTATCCAATACTCGCACCGTAGACACACACACAACCGCGCGTATTCTTTCTATAGTATATTTGCATTGTTACATTGCTGTGAATGGTGTTGGTATTCAAAGTGCAATGCTGTAATGATTGTTATTTCAGACGCATACTCAAATGAGGCAGCTTTCAGGTATGTGTTGTATTTTTTATTGATATACCTAGACGTAAAAGATGATTTTAAGCTCAATTAACAAACCTCTGTATAGTGTTGTGTGTTCAAGGAGTTAAGTTTGGATTCATAATGATAATCGCTGCTCTGCCCGAAATGGTTATACATAGTTGTCAAAGTTAAAATCGGCTTTGTCAGTCCAGACATATAACGCACTCTGCATAAATATTTGTTTTAAAAACACTGTTTCGTATAAATAAGCGAAAGTCTCGTAAAAAGGTTAAATTTCTGAAAATCCCGAAGCGGCATTATAATAAAATAACGATAATTAAATTGCGAGTATCGACATTTTATAAGCAGTGACCTCAAATTATATAAAATCGTTGCGTTTATTTTTTTATGAAAGCCAATCACCATTGTGTCAATTTAAAATGTACGCAAGTTTATTGTGTATTAGAATTTAATTTAAAAAAATATGTCATAACTTAACACGTTTCGAAATACCATACGAAACACGCATGTTCTGATAGCGGACGTTTTTGATAAATTGAAGTTCGATGATGAGTTGTATCTGTCAAAGAATGTGACAGTAATGAAACCAGCAGCTTATGTCTATATATTATATATATTAGGCCAAATACAGACTGGGTGCCAAACTGTATTTTTCAATAAATTTGTCTATTTAATACTTGTTTCACAGTCATGGTTATATAAGCCTAGCAAATGACTATTTCATCGCAAAGGGAATCATCTTGGTAAGTTCTAAAACACATTCTGAATTCAAGTATTAATACTGACAGATCTTATGGTTAAAAAGCGAGTATAGTCAATAAACTTATGCACACATTCTAAGATATAATTCGATACATGTATATGATCTGGGTTTGTTTGTTTTACATGTCATCATTGTTATTTTTTTTAACAGAAATAGAGCCATGGCGGACAGCAGCCAACCTGTTTATGAACAAATGGGTAATGACAAACACGTAGTAGCAATTAACAGTGTTATGTTATAACAATATACGACAATTTTTGTATAGTATCGTATACAAATTGCATATTGGGTGTATGATTGTTACACAATAGTATCTGGTTTATTAATCGTATGTGATCATCACATTTAAACGTAGAATTTAATCTTTATTTATTGTTTTCATTTGAATCGCCACCAACATAATTTTGTTTATAACAAATTGTATATAAAATGATATTCAAAATGTACTTCACATGAGGCACAGTTTACATATTCATTTATTATAAGACTGAATGCATCCTGATTTCATATACAGTACATACTTACTAAGCAAACACTTTTAAAGGAATATAATTGAACTACACAATATTTATATTTATGTTATTTTAGATAGAGGCGTCCATGGTCAGTCATGAAGAGGGCATTCGCCATTCTCACAAATGATTTCAAGTATTTTTGTGCAGATGAACACGAGATTATCATACAATGTATTATTTGATAGTTCTGCTCGGTTATAAACTTGATTTATTTATGCTTATTGTAAATCCTGCTAGTGTTCAACTGAGTGCAACATTGATATATATTTTTTAATGTAAGTGTTTAACTGAGGTATTGTGGCTTGTTTACAATTGAGTTTTATCAGTATTCATACAATTATCATTTCACCTAGCAAGCTAAATTAGATCGCCTAGTCAGCTTATACAGGTTTTTATTTTGGATTTTTCCTATTTAAAGGTCAATTTTCAACGACAACCTGTAATTAAATAAAGGTCTGATTCTCATTATGTAGGTACCTAGAGGACCAATCTCCCCCAAGCGCTGTTAGTAGATATATTGAAAGCTTATTCACGAGTACATATTTAATCATTTCAATAATTGTGTAATCCCATTTCAATCAGGTTTCATACCAAAATATTCCAATGTCAACCAATAAGCCTCTGTATACAAACATGTTTGTAAAACCCTTGATAAAGTAAGGAGGTTAGAGTCGTACGCTAAGACATTATAAATACATTCGATAAAGAATGGCACGAACGACCAATTAATAAGCTCCGACTAAGTGATATCTCGATCAATCTTCTGTGTAAATAAAACTACTATTTAATTGACATAAGCCAGTATGATGTAATTTCTGACAAATGCAAATCTGACAAATTACCTGTCAATGCTGGAGTTCCTCAATGGTCCATAATAATGCAACTCCTTCGTGTTCATATATATGATATTGTTCGTGATACGCGACGTCCCGTGCGTCTGTTTGCAGATCATACTGCGCTATATATAACCGTCGACAGTCCTTTTGATGCGGAAACTCATCCATATTCCTATCTTGCAAAAAATAATTCCTAAGATGAACGTGATTGGTTACCTTCAATCCATCCAAAAAAGAATATTTGGTAATATGTATAAAAATCAACCGCCCAATTCATCGCCTTCTTTTTCTGAATGAATGCCATTTCATTAACATCTATGCGTGATGTTAAATAGTTAAATTCAACATTCAAGACCATGCCAAAATTCAACTGGAAGTAGCAAAGATAATCAGAAGGGGAACACCTTAAGCATCATTACAAAATCGATATAATGAAACGGCACACGAACCCTAAATAACATTAGAACACAACATAAACGAACCCTCTACTACAATATTATAAATCACTATCATCCCCCACTGATTTCCTCTAGCGCGGGTAAAATAACAGCATAATATCAGTTACCTAATTATGCCACTATCCGTAACATTCAATGTAAATTCCACCTTCTCTCACAATCCATTTTACCATCAACTATAACCTTATGGAACACAACCGGAATCTGTAAGATCGCCTCCTGTGTCTGCTTTTAAAGAAAATCCAAACAAAGATAAACGAAATTTTCCCCTGCATTACGATGAAGGTGAACGAATGTCTAATAATATTCTTCACGCCCGTTAGCAAATGCCATATGGCAATATTAAATACAATTTGTATGCGAAAGTCATATACGAAAGTCCATATTGTCACTATGGTGAGAATGAAGATACATATCACATGTTCTTTACTTGCCCAATGTATACTGAAATAAGAGCTATACCTTTTGACCAGTTTCCGTTCCATAACTTTACAACTTCTTCTCTTCGGTGTTTAAGATGGATCATACGAAACAAAGTCATTGATATTCAAGCATGTCCAGTCTTTCATCCGAGTTAATCATATATTACAATGTACTCAATCTCATAAACAGACCTTATGCCACTTACAATACCGCGTCCCGCAACCGATTCTTGTGCTATTGCAACTTCCTTATTTCTAAAACTCTACTACCTTTATCTATTGTTAAGTATGTTTAACATATGGCATTTAAATTCTCTTAGGGGATTACGTATTACAATGTTTGTTTGCTATCCCCATTATTATGTTGCAGATTTTGTATTGTTACTTGTATCTTCTTCCCAGTCATTTAACTCATTTATGTTATTCTTATGTTTCCATACTGTGACATTTCTATACATAGTTATTTCAAGTTTAGGAGTTTACATCATATCTTCAGCACTTCCATCAGACAGAAGAGAGACATAGTTCCTTTAATGTTTTACGGATGAAATGTTTTTAAAACGGCTATCTCTTTTGTTTGTTTGATGCTCTCTTAAATTAAAACGTTCACATGCAAATAAATTCATGGCTACTTAAATATTCAATACATGAGTTGTACAGCAATGGGTAAGTTAAGTTTAATTCATAATATAGTAAAATGTAAGATACTTTAATGTTCCTATATACAGGGCATATTAATACCCCCTTGTCTTTTTGGCAAAACTCATGTTGCCACAGTCCACTGGTAATTAGAACAAATACTAAAGACACTTTACTGATAAATATCTCATGTAATCTAAGAAAAACGTTATGGTTCAAGATAAACTCGCAATAACAAAACACACTTTAAACAGAAGAATAACAATACATCCTTTTGGAAATATTACATGGCAATTCAGAAAAGTTTGCTTTTCGTCTGCATTTCCTGCCAGATACCTCGCTTGGGAAGCAACCCAATTATTTGGCCGACGACTGATTCTTCCAACAACTATTTCATGTGTGGGAGCACGTCCTTTGCATTGGCAACCAATAAGTCTGTTATACTGCTGTCTGTTTCGGCTGTCTTCCGCTGTACTCTTCTCACCGTTGTAATGTTATCCCGCTCACCTTAGTTTTCTTCATTTGCTAAAACCCCTGTACAACAATCTAACCTCTTTCCTCTCCAATTTCTGCATGGTGCCGCAACGTTAGGCTCGTTGAGAAAGGGTTCAACACTTTTACCTTACATGTGACGGCTCTGTTTATGTTCACTAACGTTGCCGCCATTACCAATGGGTAACGCTGTACGAAACCCTCTGTGGGTTCAATAATAAAATTTTCTTCTTTGTCTTTATCATCAGCCTCATCGCGTTCAACATAAACATCAACCACCACTTCTGAGAGCCCCGGGATGGCAACATCTTCTGCAACGGTGACCTTCCGTAGTCTCTTTGTAGCGTGTATCAATGTGATTTCTTTCCCTTTAGCTTAATGATACTCTTGCTGAGGAAGATATCCGCCTGTCCGTCCTTCTCTCCAGCCAACACATCCAACCCTAGAAGCACTTCGTCCTCTATGTCGGTCACAACTGCTTGACAGATCTCCTTTACGGGGCCTAAAATAAGATTAAATTCGCCCGCCCCCATTTCACGTATTGGTGAACCACCTGCCCACGCAGCTTGACTGACCCCTTGAGGACCGGCTTGTCCTTGGTGCTCAGCAGGTCATACACGCGACTGGATATTACCGTCCTCGAAGCACCTGTGTCGGCGGTTAAGGTCACTGTTGCTTCCCCTATCCACCCTCGGATATAAACACCAGTGGTCAGCTCTGTTCCTCCCNGCTCTGTTCCCCCCTTCACTCCAGCACAGGGTACTTCCCTCTCCGCCTCGCTTACCCCAGTATGTTGTTGCTCGCCCTCTAAATCACCGTTGTCTTCTTTCCCTAACAGAACCTCCCTCTGGGCACAAGAGAAGCCTCTCTCTCGTGTAAATGTTCTCGAGATTTCGATGCACCGTTAGTCTCCGTGGGAGATGACTTATCCCTAGCTTGGTTAAGCGGACAGTCTCTTGCGTAGTGGCCGGTCTGATGACACATGAAGCACTCTACGTCTCTTCTTGGTGGTCGCCTCTGCAAATGTGTTTTTTTTTTCCTCTTCCAGTTTCTCTATCCTACTCATGAGAGTTTTCAATAACTCTTGGTCAGTATGCTGCGTTCCAATTTTGCTTTGCCCATTCTCGGACATTATGGGCGTACTTCTCTTCTGGTCCGTGACTACTCTGCATGCAGCCCTTTCAGTTTCACGTTCTTCCAAGAATTCGTTTTCAGGTTTCATTGGTATAGGCTCTCCTGGTTGAATGCTTGTACTCTCGATCGGATTAACTTCCGATTCTTGTTTGAGTAAAGTTCACCACATGAAATACCGCCTCGTCGATATTCCTTGGTTCCTTGTGGTAATCAACCTCGAACTTCAGCTCCTGGTCAACCAGCCCATCGATGAATCTTCTCACTTGGTCCTCATCTCTTGTGCTTCGATCCCGTTGTCTATGCGCTTTATCGTACAGACGCTTGTGTTCGGCAGCATAGTCGTCTGCTTTTTCCACATGCTTCTGGTTCTGCTAAACTTGGCTGCGAAAACCTGCTTGTCTCGATTACGCGGTACCCCCTTGTCAACTCTGAGGTCAGTTCATGATAGTCGGACAACACTTCCGTAGGCAGCTGTGCAAACACAAATTCGCTAGCCTAACCTTCTATCATCGGCAGCAGATTATCTAGCTTATCGTCGTCTTCTCAACCATATCTTCTAGCAATTGCCTCAAACTTCGCTGACCATACTGTCCAATCTTCTTTTCCTGTAAATGGTTGTATTTTCGGCACCGGACGAGCATTCCTCCTAACTGCGGGGCCGCTGTGTCCCTCCCCGTAGCAGTATTTATCTTCATGGCAGTTGTTGTGATCAACCATCGACTGACCTGGCAGATGCCGTCAAGTTCCCGCTCCATAAGCGGGGTTCCCTAATCACGCCTATACACGTCGTCACGTCGCTGCTTATAAACGTTCCTCCCCTCGCGCTGGCCTTCTAACCCGTGCTGTACCCTGTCACGACCATTGCCATAATGCGCGTTATCCCGCTCATGTACATATTTTGCGCCGATGGGTACATCGCCGTTGAACGCAACCCTGTTGTTGTAGTGACTTTGGCCCTTTAGAACGCGCAACTCGGATACAACTTCCTTAAGCGCTCCGGCTACCTCGCGCATTAATCCAAGAGTAGCGGCCATGCTATTATGTATATTGCCTTAAACTATTTACTGATTAAGCTAACAGTTTTAATGAACACTTTACTTACTCAATAGGCCAACCGGTTTTTGTATAATTGTTTTGTAACGAACTGCTGCAGTTCATTGTATAAATATGCATAACTTTAGCCAATCCAAAAGATAACATTTGGTTTAATTTATTCGGATAAAGATAACCGAAGTCAAATACCTTGCCTGAATCTTATCCAAAACTTAACCGAAACGTGCACCTGTTCGGATATCTTTTTTATACAATTGCTAACACAAAAAAGATCTCCTAAAAATGAAGATAACCAAAAAGTATCCGATGGATATTAGTTATGCAGATTTATACAATTGGCTACTGCTGTTGATCTATTTCATTTTTGCTCCGTTTAGCCAAAACATTTCGTTACGCTATCGAGTCCGAGTAAATTAATGATACAACTTGAATCGTATATTGTTTAAAAATACCATAACTTAGCACATCACATCGAGATTTGATGATGACTCTAGAGTATATGGTAGAGTTATCGCTAATCAGGCGAGACGAAAAGATTATTAAATTGATGCCACCGCCGCCATCAACCACCGTAACAATAAGTTGGTGCTATGAATAACGCACATACAATCGTAACTAGGATAATTACTGTTTTATTCTCACATAAAATCACATTTGATTTATTAAAGTTAAATGGATATCAATCAATGAAATAGCGTTGGAAGGAAATTGTCCGCACGTATTAACACGTTCAATACACGAATGCAACGTAGTATAATGTACTATTAAATTTGATTTGTGATTAAAATAAAATGGCATTACGAGTACTGACGATGTTAAATATGTACCCTTTGATACTTGTGACTACTCTCGAATATGCTCTTCAACTTTCTCATAAGCGAATCGGACTTGCTTATACTTCATTGTTTTAACACGCTGAACTGAATATTTTCCTTCGGTCACGCTATGAACATACCGAGTTTGATAAACTTTTACCAAGTTTCATCAACCCAGCTTTAGCACTTTTTGATATATCGTAGGATCAAGATTCGCAAAGACAGACGGACGGACGTACAGCCCTATCCGGTGAAACCGGTATGGGACTAAAATGGCATTGACAGTATTGCGATAAATGTAGGTGTCCCCTTCCAAACAAAGCCCCTATCAAAAAGATGGTGCATAACCCATATATTGCCGCTTATATTTACACGGGTACTGTTTCATCAACAATCAAATGCCCATTGTCGCAGCAGTACGATTTATTTTCTAAAATTCACCAGCCATTTTTTACCTGTTACGCCTACATCTTACATTTCTGTGAATATTTATACCAAGTTTATGTTTATATCTAACATACTTTTCGAGCAGTATAAAATGTACTATTTTTAAAAACAGTCACCTGACATTTGACATCTGAAGAAAGTACTGGTCATTAAGAATGTGATCACTTTTATATGCATGCCATGTTTTGTGATCATATCGTAGTTATTCTAGTTTCTACGGAGGCAACGACAGAAAATAAAAAGGGATTGACATACAGATAAAAGGAAAACCTTTGCCTCAATGTGTTTGCCGAATCTAATGATCATATCTTATGTACATTTTGAGGTATTCGAATTTTACCATGTGTTCTTTTAGTAAGAGTGACTTAACTGTTGGCCTCTTGTGAAAAAAAAGGCTGGGCCTTATTGTTATTACTATACAAAGTTTGATATAATTATCAAATCGTTAGTCCCATCCGGCGATACCGGTAATGAACCATTAATTAAATACAACCTTTAAACAAGTTTATCGTATATTGATAGTACATTTAAACACATTCAAATTCGTTTTTTTTTTTTTCAACAATACTTTTTTTTTCAAAATCCTATTGATGTAACTATTTCTTATCATATCGAATTTGTTTCGTCAAGGATATTTTCATGGAGTATGGAGATTCACAATATTGTTTCGTTAATATTAACAAATGTTTATGAGACAAAAACATCGGTCAAAACGTTATTGAGAATAATAGCAAAAATAATTCGCATTATTTCAAATATAAAGGTTACATTTTACATTTGTGACCAGAGTTGACAGGACTAAAAATGGTACCCTTCGGCGAAATTGAATACTTTTAAAGTAGTAAGTTAATACAAATAATTTTCAGTGATACATGTTTATGATAATCGATACATGTGGAACTCTTATACATCTACGATATATATTTGATGCTCCATTCGATCATAGTTAAAAAACAAAGCACTGTTAGATCTGATAAAACAACTAGCAAGAAAAATGCCAGGCAGACGACATGGGGAAAAGAATATTCGGAAATAGCATGTCTCAGTCTTATCTGCCTATCAAAATGGAACCAATTACATATATCAAAATTCCATGTCTAGCTCTGTATGGTAGTTGAAGTGGAAGAGACGTTGGTATTCTTTCTAGTTTCAGATTAGACGTGCAAACCCAATAAAAACGTTATAGACTTTTGTTTAGACCAACTCTCTTGCAATGAATATATTGCACCAACATTGACCTGAATATTTGCATAACTGAACTTGCCCGATGCATCTTAACTGCGGTTTCGAACAACGATGTATTATGTAAACATAAAATACCATTTCTAATATGTATATTATAAAATCCTAAATTTTATATTTATCTGCTTATGTATGTGAATATGTAGTATGAATTAAATGCTTGTGAATAAATATTATAATAAAGCTGTTCATATTTGTTGCATTAAGAATTATGAATGTTTGTCTTGATAAACAATATTTTGAACATGAGCTGTGAATACAATATTTATATGTGAGGCTTGCGATTGTTCTTCGACCCCAACATCAAATACCATAAAACCATTCCAGAATGCATAAATTGATTTTGAAGATGTTATTTAGTTTAATCAAGTTCTATAAAGTTGACACAATGCTCGTAGAAATGTTAACGCAAATTCAATTGATATCAACACGACTCAAATTATATATCTTTGTACTTCAGTTACACAATGACGTTTCCGATTAATAACGTTTTCTTTAAATAGTCCCTGTTCATGAATGCCCGTAAAACGAATCATATCTGATTGAGATCAAAACTGTTATACCATGGTCTCTCGTGAAACCTGTGTCGTGTACATGGCTTCCTCGAGTCATGATCAAAACAAGCAGGAATCAATTGATATTAAAAAAGTTAATTATACATGTTGGAACGAAGATATGCTTTTAAACACCTGCAAGCATTTCCTGTCCGGGTGTATAGGATTGTTGTTTTACATATATGCAAAGAACATGAGAGTTTGTGAGTATATGGACGAAATACATTAGCAAACATGGGAGTTTTCTTATTCCATAGAAAGCTGTTCACGCCGCACCTTCAAATCTAATTTATAGCTGACCACGTCAATCCTTGGCTATAAGTTTCATAACCGATCACGGTCGGAAATGGACATCACGCCTAATTAAACCGTTTTATACTTGACCATGGTGTATTCTAGACTATCAAGGTCGGCCCAAGGGTTAATTTAAACCATGCATCACATCCATACTCAGGTTTTACCATAATTGATTGTTTGTAATCGGGTTTTATGTCCGATTACAGGTGGTAATTTATACCACGACTAGTACAACCGTATTATTTTGCAACCAGGATATGTAATGGACTACCATGAGCATTGACTCTCGGTGATTGATGCAACGCCTAATATAACCTTAATCATATTAAATTAAGGTCTGTACTGGACTACAATAGTAATTGACGGTATTTAATCGATATCAAACCTCATGCAATACTGATTGTATTTGACAAGGACATCCACCTACCAAACATAAATCAAGCGTCCAGAGGACATTGAACGCGCCATACATTTACATCTTACTGTTTAACCAATCCTATACGCATGTGATTCGACGAACTAAAATACTAAAATTAACAATTGTATACATTGCAAAAATCAAATACCACTTAAATAAGGAAACTTTCGTTGTAATAATATGATATAATATCAAATATTGCACACTTTAGCAAACATGTATTACAAGTTTGGATGACAGTTGATTTTATAACACATCTTATCTCTTGTGTGCACTGCTGCTACAACACGTATGAAATGACGACCTCTTTTGTGCTTAACCTATCGACACCATCTGAAAAGCTGTCTTATTCCATCTAATGATTTCAGACGCAATGTAATCGAAAAAAGCTATCTTGACAGCTTAATACGTATCTCTAAAGAGCCTGGTACCAGCCAGAGTAAAGAGTTGCCTGGATGATGGATCAATTAGTGTCTTCGAATAAGACTGATTAATCCTTTTTGTGTTGTTTTATCGTATTCTATATGTGATATGTTTTACGACTTTTGAAGGATATTCGTAGATATATATTGGTTTATGAATTCCAACGAAGCAAATTGGTTTTAGTCATTTGACCTGATCGTTAACTTGCTGATATATGTACATACGTATTTTGTATTTATTTGAATAGCCTTTTTTTCTAAATATGTTTAGTAACACTTACCCTACTTTATTACGATTAATCAGTGTTATACACTTATCGTTGTAACAACTACATCCATACATGTAAGCGCCTTGATATATATGAAAAACATACACATATAATGTATGTCGTGCAGTACTGATTTGTTTTACATTTAGTTGTATTTGGTATTTTTAACACCTCATTTATATTCTGTGACTTTGATAAGCATCAATGTAGTAAGCTGATAAAGCCTTTTATAATGTTGATGAACCAGGCCCCTAACTTCAAGGTCAAGGTCACTTTTCAACGTCAAATATAAAATACATACATTTACTTTAACACAATTAAATGCATTCAAATGTATTAATGATAACTAAAGAAGTGTTATAAATGTACGACGAATTATTTATTTTGTTTAAAACTAAGATAAATATTACGTTGGAAGATGTTCTGACAATACATTGTTCTGCTCTTTTTGTAATTATGTGACAAAAGTAATTAATAATACAGGCTAGATATTCAATAAGAATATAAAATACACACTTTCAAGTACATGTGTTTGCTTTTACATTTTGTATAACGTACAATAAAAATTGTAATTAAAATGTATCGTACGTTAGAATTGATAAGTAGCAATTGGTACAAGGTTTCAACATAGGTTTAAAAAACTATGTATGTGTTTTCCTTAACAAGCAATTATTGTTAACGTTTAGACGTACTTCTTTAATAGATACGTACATGCGTTAAACGCCTTTCAAAACAAACATCTGTTCAATAACGATGCATTAAGACATTAACGCATGATCTATGTAAGGACAGCTCTTGACATATTCCTCTCATATGGGACTTTGTCGTAGATGTTAATCTGAGCTGAAGCAAAAATGCAAGTGTTGCAATAAAGAGATTTTCAACTTGACATTCGTTGTTGTTTTGTTGTTTTTTTTGCAAAAGCATCAATAACATATACCTTTTATTTTGCAACAGTTAATTTATTAAACATTCGCATTAATCACAAAAGACAATCGTAGTGTTTTCTATGTATATTAATCTTGGCAAATTTATACAACAGCTAAGAGATATCCAGAAAGTTGCATTATTCAATTTCCTTGACGTGAATTACTAAACGATTGTTTACAGTATTTAGAACTCATCGACCAGAAGGTTCTCATACCTTCATCGCAAATGGAATGTAAACTAGAGCAACGCGTCTTGTATGTCACCACATGTTGCAAGTCTCGTTCACTACATATATTATTTTCCCAACGGTGGCAGTTTTAAATGTTTTAATTTACCCCTATGATCGGCCTTGGTAGTACAGTATAGACCAAGGTCAAAACGAATATGGTGTGAGGCGTGGTGTAAACAATCGCCCGTGATATGATAAGGTAGTCTTGGATATATCATGGTTAAATAATAATACGGCTGTGAGCCTTGTTGTCAACCGCCGCTAGCGATTGTTGATAGTAGCCAAGGATCGACTTGGTGTGCATACGGTTGAGAAGCGTTGTATCAACAACCGCCCGTGATCGGCCATGGTGTTGTGGTACCAATAAAATATTCATTAAAAACATTTTTCTTTGTGTATAGATACATTGTATTGAATTTTAGTTTTATTAAGAACACAATTATTACACAATAGAAATAACGCAAATTATAATATTATACAAGTATCGATTACACACGCTAACATAAACAAACAAATATTTCTCTCTTAGACTACAACAGAAAATTACTCAGATAGCAGGAAGCTTACACAAGAGATGAGGTTACTCATATAAAAAACATACAAGACTTTCAACTCAGGTCAATAATCTGTATTATACAAGAACTCGGATTAGTGCAATCCACATTACTACATAACGAAGACCAGAGTGTTGGTTAAAGTTCTAACGCATTCCATAACCCAGATATTGTGGTCAAAAACTGACATTTTTTCATGAATAATCAGCTGGAAACACCCCCAAGCAAGTTCAGCAAATTAGGAAATTGTGGGTTGTAGTTCCAAGAAATCAATGCCGCAATCTCCATTCATACACTTTCAAACAGTTTTTAAGAGGCGCCATCGGCAAATTTGCCAGAGCGCGTTGTGATACTCGTTCAAGTTAGACTTATGTTGTTATTACACATGTATATATTTTAACACTTTTGATATGAACTTGTTATTTGTTTTAGCTTTTATTAAGTAAAGCAATTCATAGTTAGAGTTAATATTCGTTTGATTGGGAATGTATAACAATAATTATAATATAGATTTTTTATGTGAGTAGTTGGCATATAAATGACTATGCAGAACTTATTATTAAAATGCTGCCTTATTGATCATTTTAAACATAAAAAATAGATAAATAGTAAAATAAATAACTTAATATTACAAATACGTTTATATCGTTATGTGTCATTTAATTATGTATAGTTGAACTACTATGAGACTATTTATTGTTTCAAAAACGCATATTATACTGTTTCAAAGAAATAAAATGGGCTTCTTTAAATCGCCATACTTGTTTCATCTTGTATAAGTTAGCATGAACCTCTACATCACGTTATTAACGCTTAATGCTTGACCTGGACTCTAGAACAATTTTACACGTTTCTCAAAAGATCAAGGCATAATAAAGTTACTGAAAGGACGAAAAGTAAGACAGCTAATAGTTGTCCAACAATGAATACGGTTGTAAGGCGTGGTATCAATAAGCGCCCATGATCGGATGTGGTTGTCAAGGATAGACCATGGTCAAATATGAATACGATTGTGCAGCGTGGTGTCATTTTCCACCCGTGATCGGTCATGATATTTGTAGTCAAGTATAGAATTTGCAATTATGAATACGATTGTTAAATGTTATGTCAAAGACCGCAGTTGATCGGACATGGGTGACCAAAATCGAACATGTTCGCCGAATGAAGAAAAAACTACCATGTTTGCACAGATATTTCTGTTAGATACACACTAATACTTCTGTTTATGGCGTTGATGTGTAATATCAATCCTATACACAAGCACATGCTTGTATCTGTTTTAAAACATTTATTCGTTAGAACTAAAGTAAATAACTCTTAGTTATTGGTGCTTGACTATAAAATGAGAGACCGATCTAGTTTTTATAAAGTATTACAGTTTTCTTTATTAAAACTTATTTATTAATGATTCGTTATAAGGGGATTCGTGAACTTGACCCGAGGGAACATTACAAAATAGATCGAAAAGGTCCTGGTGAAACAGAAGCCTAAAAATATATGAGCGTGAGCTATATGTCAACGAGCATTGTCTTTAATTTAAAGTAACTATATGACAATTGAAAAAAATCAATCTAAGCTTTCTATAGAGTGGTTTTCATGTAATCGATTCTTGTGTCCAAAAACGATCACATGCCTCCAATATAATTATTTTCTATACATCTCATGTTCAAAACTTTGTTTATAAAGACAAAATATTTACGTATAATGATTACCCAATGCGGGTTATATTTCACTGTAACGTTCATAATAAACTTTGCGATCAAATGTATCATCGACTTTAATTTTAACAAACATTAACTGATGAACGTCTACATCGTAATTGGACTTTTATTCTGTGATTGAATCATGATTTCAATGATGCAGATATTCGAAATTGCCCTTTAAGTTATTTAAGTTATTTAAGTTAACCCAACAAATGTTCAATAGAAATAGCAGTTAAGATGCATCTGGCGTATAAAGTACTGCAAAGATTCATCTGAATAATAGTGCATTCCATACAAAAGAAATTCACAGTTGATTTAAACAAGTGTATCACTTTTCTTTTCTTTTTCAGATAAACGTCTAGTCTGAAACTGGAAATAATGCTTAAGTCTCTTCCATTATCAAATATAGCTAGATACGGAATTTTGATATGTGTCAGTAAATTGTTCCATTTTCATAGGCAGATAAGACTGAGATATGCTGTTAAGGAACATTCTAGTCCCAAATGGGTGTTCTGGATGGCAATTTGTATGCGTGGTTTATTATAAGATGCTTGGTTTTTCAAACGAATATTCTCGAAGCAGCCTTAATATTAACCAACAACGAGAAAACATATTTATACTTTGCTGTTAGTTAGAAAATGTGACGAAATAAAATACCATTTAATATTGTTTAAACTTTATTAATAAAAATGTGCATATATTTCCTTAAACTATTTACCAATCCTCCTAGCTTAAAGTTTGAAGGAAATGTTTCCACTTGACAAATGAAATACAAAACAGTAATCCAACTGGTGTTTCGAAACATTGTTTTGTAATGAACCACTTTTTACGTATTCTCTTTTTGTTCTGAGATGCCAGAAACAGTTCATTACCATATCGAGTACGAATAGGTTAATGGTTCAACCGAAATCGCCATATATGTTCTGAGAAATATCATTACTGAACACAGCACATGATTGTTTGGTGATGAGTCCAAAGTTTCACTGCCGTCATCAACTACCGTAATTAATACGTGTGTGCCATGAATAATGCATTTGCAATTGGAACGGGAAGACAAGTGTCACATGGAATCACATGGAATCACATTGGATTAATGGAATTGTAATGGATATTAATCCAAGAAATAGCGTAGGAAGGCATTTCCCAGCACCAATTAGTTATATTGCATTTATTTACTCTTTCAGTTCCTGAATTATACTGATTACACTAAAATATGCTGCTGAACAATCTAATGAGCGATTCGGGATTGCTTGTACTTTGCGTTTAGAGGTGTTTTTACAAGTTGAAATAAACAAGAGATTTGCCACATAAAACACAGCAGTCCTCACCGGGTTAATGTTGTTGGCGTAAGAACCTGATCTTCATAAGTTTTAGCAACCTATAGTAAGTACTTTCTAGATATGGCAGGATCAAGATTTTAGTATTCAATTATAACTTCAACAAAAGCAATCACAATTCAGGTCTGCAACGAAATAAAATGCAATAACGTGCATGTTAACCATTAATCCTCTTTCCATTAACAGAGTTTCATCAATCTAGCTTCAGTACGTTTTCACTTGTCGAAGGATTTACATTTTAGTTTTCACTTTTTTCTGTAACCATGTCAACCATACATTGGTTACGACGAAAGACTTAAATAGCATGCATATTCCCTATATGACCCTCTTTCTACATACATAATTTCATCAACCTAGGTTAAGTACTTTGGAGTTATCGCATGAAACAGTTTTTTGTCGGATGGACAGACGAACAAACATAAATCAAGTACATATTTGTCTTATGTCTCTTAACACACATACCGAGTACACCAACCTAGCTTAAGTTCTTTTTTAGTGTTCGCAGGATCAAGATTTAAGAATTCACTGATATAAAGTGCATATTTCACATATAGCCGTCTATCAACATTACACAGTTTTGACGCACGTGTACAGTGAAATATAACTTTAATCACGATTATTTCATTTTCCCGACGCCGTTTTATCTCCGATAATTAATTTACTGCCAAACAAAAAGAAAAGTGTTTACCCCCCCCCCCGTTTTGGAACTGACCTCATTTTAATCACATTTTGGGACCTATTTAAAGTAAAAATTTAAAAGTACTAAATATTATAACAAAGATTTGAAATTGGGAATTAAAATTGAAATTTGAAATTGAGAAAACCCTTGCCGCAATGTTCAATTTAAAGTGCATCTCAAAGTGCAATAACAAATTTCCGGAAGACTGATGAAAAAGATATGCTAGAAGCTATCCACTTAAAATGATTAATTGACGTTCAATTCAAATAGCGTAATCTGCAGTAACTTGAACTAATCCGTGTTCGGAAACGGCTCGACGTTTCACCAGATTTCATTAGTCACTATGTCCTCTCAATGAGACGAATGGGTCAATATGTCACCAGAGTAAGTAAGCATGACTGAACACTCATTGTGTGAAAGTATAGTTGTTAACTGTCAAATGTTTGTTTTTTCCAATAGTGTTATAATAAGTCGATCTTTTGACTCTTTATATTTTATGGTGATATTACATATTGCATGTTTTAATTTGATATAGTAGATCAATAAAAACAGTCAATACATAACAAATATTATTGAATTATATTCCATATTTTGATATTATCACTTGATAAACTATACAGATATAATGAAAACTTAAAGCATCACACACAATTACACCTTAATAGTTTATTACAACAAATCAAAAATCCACAGTGATATTGTCAATTTATTCACAACGAATTCAAAAATGTGTCACTGTACTATGGGATATTTCGTAATTAATTATCCTTGGCATTTACTTGTTAGATAATATTTAAATTGAAAATGTATTAACATTTTTATAAAAATGCAATGACTATAATTTATGTTCAACAATTTATCCATATTGGATTGCTTGAAGTAGTTTTGTTTCATAAAATTGTAAGCAGGTGCTTTTCTTGATACTTTGTTTGGCAAAAAGACTTAACTGACAATATAATCTTACACGCGTTTTGTGGAAATCTTACTTGTACCTTGCAGTATATTTCCGTAGTGACATCGACATTAACATCAAAACGCATTTTATTCGAATGTATAATTCAACACCACGCACTATAATTTTCTATTTCGACTAGTCAACCATCAAGCAAAGTATAGAGCAACGTTTGAATTACAATACTTTGTAATGTAGCTGCTGGAAATGAAAAAGACAAATAATCGTCTCGACAGACAGAATGTTCCAGAATCAACTGTCACAAACAATAGCAAGCTCTTTCTTAGCAACCATCTTAGAGCAATATCGCCACATTGGTGCAAAAAGGTACAATGTGACAAAACAAAAGTCACCTTTATGACCCAATGGGGCGATATTGTCTTAAACGTCTTATTGAATCATTTTTTTCTGCTTTGTTAGCTATGTCCAAGGACAAAAAAGAACCAGGATTGTGTTGATCACTGGAGATGTCCTGTATATCTACATGACATATTTGAAGTTTCAATGTAATCCCTAATTGTGGAAGTAGTTCGCCTTTTAAACTTACAACATTTTATAAGGACTGACCGACCGACACGAAGACTCCCACATACCCACCAGTACCACATTAATAAAAAGAAGGTAAGCCTGTGTTACTCTCAATACGTTCATCCCTATGTTTAATAACAGACCATCAGTGGTAGAGATAACGGACAGTGAGACTTGCGTCTTTAACCCATTTATACCTAGCGGACTTTCCCATCCTTCTAAATTGGATCAATTTATTTCCAAAATTAGGGATATCTAGTATATTTTTTTCTATATTTAGAATATTTCTTGCAGAATTTCCTTTAAGCAAACAGCGTAGACCCTGATGAGACGCCGCATCATGCGGCGTCTCATCTGGATCTACGCTGTTTGCCAAGTCCTTTTTTCTAGACGCTAGGCACGAATGGGTTAATTGCTACACCCCCAGCACCAACTAAGCGAACCGACCGATCGATGTGTGGTCGAGACCCATCAGGTAGCGGAGTATACTTTCTAATAGAAAGGATTTTAAGTGAAAGCCCCATTGACACTCAAAATCAACGAGTTTTTCGTAAAATATTTCGTAAAATTACGTTAACCCATACAAAATCAGTGTCCTTATAGCAGTAGTCAAAATTTCAACGCCAGATGTGGTCTGGAAACATGCATTTAACGAGATACAAAATGCTCGTTTTTTTAATGGCATTACATATTCCATTTTAATTCCTCGCAACGATATATATTTAAACACTAAAATGGTATATGAAGATGTGTTGAATAGATTGTCCCATAAAAAAAGAGCATTTTGTATATTGTTAAATCAATGTTACCAGACCACATCTAGCGTTGAAATGTTGGCTATTGCTATAAGGAACGCTAATTGTCTATGGGTTTATTTTATTTTACGAAATATTTTACGAAATATTCGTTGATTTCGAGTGTTAATGAAGCTTTGAGCTGTATTATACACGGTTAGTGTGACTGGACAACCATTTACCTTACCGTGCACGTACACGCCTTCTGCCAACTCATTGAATTATGGGCCCTATTAACATCTTCCGTTATCCCTTCACCTCTTAGATACTTATTTTGACACGTTTGTAGTCCCTTAGAAAATCAAAATAAATTAAAGATTTTTCTTACTAGATTTAAGTTTTAAAGGCTTTATTTCCAACCCTAAGATACTGATGAGCAGCAAACAGAATAAAACATGAACATACTGCGAGTGACTCGCAGGCTGTTTTGGTTTTATGCTTGTTGCACAAGCCATTTTCACTATGCTCCTGATTGGGAAAGAGTTATCTTACCCTGTACGTGCTTCAGGGAAGTGCTTCCCTGAAGCGCAACTTGATTTGCATTCACCGCTCACTAACATGACCTTCCTCTTGCAACATGGACTGAACCCTGTCCGTTGAAAGAATCGATAGCATCCCCGACTTTAAGCTGAAACTAATTTTATTCTATTGCGATTCTATTGCGATCTTAGCTAATGCGTTGCGTTTTAAATGTGCTTTTTGGTCGAAACTATAATTGTCACTTTTCGGTAAAGATTATAATTTTACTAAAACATTGTATATTTGAACACTGGCAATAGCAACTGTAGGTTCGTGATCAGGTTCATGGTAACCAATAAGGCACGGTCAAGTCGAGCTTTCAGGGCAAATTTACTGTCGGTAATGAGACTAAATTCGATTTATTCACTATGGCAATGAAAAAAGGTACTGCAGATTTACAACAGTTCATAATATAAAATTTAAGCAAACAGAAAAATTAATTTGCATCGTTCGATTGTCAACTTACCCGGAAGGAGAAGTTAACCCGAGTCGTCTGAGTGAGAAGACAGTGAAACAACCACTGCCCTAGCAGGTGGGCCTACACTGAGCACTATAACAGCACCCACCTTTATGACCTACATTGGCCAACACACTAGATGGACATCTTACATTGAACACGATAACAGCACCCGCCTTTCTGAACAATCCTGGCCAGCACACTAGCTGGGCATCTAACACTGAACACTATAACAGCACCCAAACGTGCTGCCCGACCATGTCCAGCAAACTAACTGGATATCTTACACTAAACACGATGACAGCATCCGCTTTTCTGGCCAACCCTGGCCAGCACACTAATTGTACATCTAACAATGAACAGGATAACAGCACCCCAACTTGCTGCCCGACCATGTCAAGCAAACTAACTGGATATCTAACACTGAACACGGTAACAGCACCCGCTTTTCTGAGAAATCCTGACCAGCACACTAGCTAGGCATCGAACACTGAACACGGTAACAGCACCCAAACATGCTGCCCGCCCATGTCCAGCAAACTAACTGGATATCTAACACTGAACACGGTAACAGCACCCAAACGTGCTGCCCGACCATGTCCAGCAAACTAACTGGATATCTAACACTGAACACGGTAACAGCTTTCACCTTTTGACTCACCGCGTTCAGTACACTAGCTGGACATCCAACTATGAAGATGGTAAATTATATATTTTTATAAGTTATATCTTTATCAATTTTGTAAATGTAAAGTATTTTCTTTTTTAGTACTTTATTCACATTTATTCTCACGAGCCAGAGATACGATTACACAATACAGCAGAATATTACCGACAAATTAACAATGCGACATATCAAGCATATACCCTCGACTGGCCACCCGCGATGTTTCACAGGAAGAAGGAATTGCCAAATATGTCTTCGTTCCGAAACTAAATTGGCCCAAAGGATAAGCAAAGTCAGACGAAAGAAGAAGACAAGTATCAGTCAATGGAAGAATGGTGTTGATAGATTAACTAATGATCATTAAATGTTTTTAGTGAACAAAAGCCCATGCCCCGATTTTTATGTTTTCAGTTATCACATTTTGTTTTCAAAAGTAAATACATCAAGCCATACCGAAATTGTGGTAAGCAAAATTGGAATAATAATCATTTTCATAAGTGCACATTTACGAAAGACCAATATTTATACTTCGTTATAACAGTTATGCAGTTTTTGATACGCGTAACATTACAATTTAACAGGTTTGTCCAAACATACAACGGCCATTTCTTTCATTCGTGTGACAATTACGTGAATGAAACATCTTTCAACAAATAATGACCGTCTGAAACAAATCATAACAGCATTTTATAATTACTTAAATGTGCTTTGGCAACCGAAATCTGACTTTCTTTTTATGGGCGCTGTTTATATAAAAGGTGATTCATGTACGTACATTCATTTTATTGATCATATTTTAATCACTTAAATCGGAAACGAAACACTAGTCGATTGTGGCAAATCAAAACGTATACAAAGTCATTGTTTGTTCAAACAATATAAATCTTTGTTTAAATATGATAATGTCAATCATATGCAAGTTATACTTTTAAGATTGATGTAGTCTATTATTAAGATATAACATTGAGTGTGGACTCTAGATTGGTTTGTGTTACTAATTAAGTGGACTGTATACAGCTTACTTCCTCTTTAATCGCTGCCTGTACTACATTTGCTACACAAAGACATGTAAATTGATCAATACTGTAATTAAGACTCTTAAATGAGTGTGGGTTCTAACAGTTGTAGTACATATTTGGAATTAAAATTATGAAGGTATACAAAATAGATTATAATGAGCGATTTATTATATAATCTGAAAATTCAAAAACAAATTAAAGAACATATTACCGATATTGGAGATTTTGAGTAATACGTAGTTTACCTGTAGATCTTCCACCAGGACAATTGACTTAACATGTTTAGCTACATTCGATTAATTGATATGTTTTACATAATGTATACACTTCATCAGTTTGCACTGACGTTTGTTTATAGAAAATACATTAGAATATATTAACACTTATTTTTTTGCGAACCATTTCAGGACAACGTGCGGTGTAATGACTTGTTTGGGAATTCCTTATATATCTAATTTCAAAAAAGGTTTTACCAAATTGACGAGTAGTGTTGTTTACAACACAATACATCGTTTAAACTTATAAACATTTTAATACTGTTTAACCGATTATTAAGTAGGGAAAACCATTCCAAAAATTGAGAAAATCTTCTGAACTTATCCCTTTGATGAGTGTGACATGGATACATGTATTCTTTTCAGTATACAATGCATATGGTTTAATGACATAAAAAAACCGGCGAGGTTATAGAATTGTAATTGATTACTATGTATATTTTTCCTTCCTATGCAATCAGATATAATTCAGTGGTTTACTGTATTGAAATACACATACACTCATACAAAATAACTCTAAATAAACAGTATATCTATTAAGTACATGTATGTGACGTTTGAATAAATAAAGAGTTGAATAAATCAAATAATTCGCTGGGATCCCAACATCTCGGTTTGCCTAGCTTCGACTCGGTGTTAATTATCATAAACTTTTACGCAGCGTGTGTAACGAGATAAAACCATTTGCTGAAATCATTTAATGTTATATATTTCTTTTGAAAATATATTTAATACGGCAGTGCTATCGTTTATCATAATTAATCCAAATGGAGTGTCGTAATATATTGGTAATAACGCAGTGACGGTACCATCTGTTTAAAGTATTAATCATATCGTAGCTAAGGACTAACTTTCCAATATGGCGGCCAATTGTCCAACGGGTTATAAATAGCGTGTCCGTGTTATCTATTTTTATGTCTATGATCATGCTGTTATTATTAGATATAACTGTTCTCATTATCTTTGTTTTCATAGTGCAGTTATATCGTTGAAGATAAATGCTCAGAAACGACAGAAACCTAAGACGTTTATGATGAATAAACGAGAACAATCGGCAGTCCGGAGTGTAGCGCCACTTATATTAGACAGTCTGGACGTAAAAGATATCGTTCCTTACGTTTGGCAGCATGGGTTTGTGAGTCAAAGCGTGACAGAAGAATTCACGGAACTGAACGAGACACGACGGTCTAAATGTCAGAGATTTCTTAATTACATTTTATCAGTCGACAGCAAGTGTACATTTGAAGGTCTCCTTAGGGCTTTGAGGTTTAAACATGTGTATGACTTTATTGCAGATCAGTTACAACATGCTTTTGGTACAACAGTGGATTCCAGTGATGATAACCATGAACAAACTGTGGATGTAAGTTCAACTATAGAGATTGATGAGCAGCCACGCAATGAAATGCTATGTCAGAATGTTAGTAAAATCGACATAGTTTCAAGGAAGAGAATAAGTGTTGTTTCAGTACAACTACAAAGATTAAGTCTTAATGCGGAATTTGACACTATAAAAAAGATAGCAAGTGATATAAAGAGAGCTTATTACAACAATCGAATGAAAAGTAATGTACGAGTCAAGGGGAAAATGTGTTTAGCGGATATGCATTTTGTGTCATTGGAGACCTTAATAAGCGTGAGACGTGCGCAGTATAATAACTTTGAGGATGCAAATGACTATTTGAAAGAAATGAATGAGTTGATACCATTTACAAAAGATCCGGCTATAAGTAGCATGGTGTATCTATCAAGGTAAAGTATCCTTGTTTTTGACATGCGCGGTTCAAATAATGGACTAAGTGATTATCTTGAAACGAATAGTACACAGCTTTCACTCATTTAAAATGTAATCCAGGAATATAAGTAAACAGTAATCATTGTAGTACTTCTAGTCAGTATTTATGTATTTGTTCATTGATAATAAAAAAATAAGTAACATACAATCTAATATCGCACATGGCGTTTATCTCACATGTATTAAATTAACATATCTTAGTTACTTGATACAGGGGCAAACATATGAAGGTCAATTAGTCAAATATAATAACTTTGAAGATTCAAGCAACTATTATTTTTAACAAATGACAGATTTGATATAATGTTCAACAGATCTAAGGATAGGTTACAGTGTATAACTGGCAAGGTATATAGTATAGCCTTTCTGTTATAATTCAACACAAACACAAATCCGGATCAAGTAAATAACGTTAACAACGAAGACAACGAATGCTTAAAATGCGTTTTTCCATTTATATTTAACGAAAAAGTATATATGTATATGTATAAATTCCTCAATTGAAGAATTGACAATAAGAGCCAAATATGTATTCATCTTGACAGTATACTTTCTGTTTCAACATTGTCATTGTATATGCTATTTATCGCTAGGTAAAACCATTTCAATAGTTTTCGGATGGGGGTCAAATTCTGTATATGTTGTGTCTTTTAAATTGTCAATTAATGTTGTTGAGATAAATCAAACCTTCTCATACATGTCTGGCATTTTCATGCAAACTCGTACATTTGTCTAGAATGCATTCAATTTAATTGCATATGCATTTATTTATTTCGATCTTTTCTTCAGACATAAGTGTTTGTATTCTTGTAATTCGTCTAGTATGTAGTTTACAATGAAATGTACATGTTTTAGTCTTACCCTGGTAAATCAACTTTCTGTTTCTGTTTCTGTTAATAAAATCAAACACCGATACACAAATGATCTTTCTTTTACAGACTTGGTTCAACTGTGGCCATGGAAACCCAAAACGGTCATGCAGTTGACTATGGTTTGGCGTACTTAGAATTCGCCAAGGAACATGCCGAGCACATTTCACCAGGTAAAGATACGGGTATGGTGTATTCCGTTGAGACAAATCTACTTTTCAAGAAATACGAAAACAATCCTTCTCGTGAAATGAAAATCAAACTTTTAAACACCATTGAAATCGCATTGAGTCATTTCTCTCATGAAAGCGATGACGTGAAACGTGAATTAAAGAGGCAGTTAATGATAAAAATGGCGTACTGCTACCTTGGATTAGGTATTTTGGGAAACAAAATCGACAATGTTGCGATCGAAAACAGTGACGTGGTGAAAGCAAAACATGTTATCGATTTTATCGAAACAGCGGAAATGTGGGATGGGATAGAAAAGCGGCGAAAAATGCTGTTTTATCACATGAAAGCAGAATATTATCGACAAATCGGTAATATTGACTCATCCCGTATGTATGCTGTACAGGCTAACCGCATGGCAGAGAAGTATCACTGGACTAAGGAATTGCCGAATACTGCATCTTTGCTGAATGGGCTTGGTTCACAAGCCAAGCCAATTGCGGCAACGGAGGAAGACATATATCAGTTATTGGGCGAAGTTGTTTCAGATTAAACTGAAATATCGGTGCCATTTTTGTTATATTTTATATGATACAATTAACAATCAGGTATCATCTACATAAAGCGTCTTTATTAAATAGTCATCGCTGACCATGAGACGGTACTACGGCGAGCAGTGTTGTTGTTTTTTTAATATAGGACAATTAATGTTCGTTCAACACATATAACTCATTACAAACGAAAAAATATGTGTGAAAAAATATGAGTTAATTTATTTTTCCTGTTTGTTCTAGTTAAATGTATATAATATGATATCGCATCTTAGGTCGGTGTAAATGAGCAATGTATCTTATTGCAATGTATTGTCAACACATAGAATTGATTAAATGCGACACATTTTAGTTCATTGAATTCCATTCGAAAATATGTCAATGTTTGAATAAAAAGTAATACATTTATGATAGGAATGATACACGACGTTGTTTTAAAAGAAGTGTTTATATGTACTTAAAATGTAGGTCACGATCTCGAAAGGGGTTTGACTTATGTCACACTTGAATTAAAGAGGCAGTTAACTGCATTACTTATATTCATGAAATTCATTAAGTTGGGCAAATAAAATATTTCATTTAATAATGAATATACAATTCCAATCTCCACAAATTATTTACTCTAATGATGAACAATTTGAACGTTTTCATTTATAATGAAAATCGTGCAGTGTACTTTTTTCTGCCAAAATGTCTGCAAATTTCCATGTCATATTAATCAGCATACCAAGCTGGTTGGAAAAAAAGCCACATTTTCCATTTCTCTAAATGTAGTAGTAAATTAGCTTATATCACCAGGAAATAAACACTTATCATCCACTTATTGTTTTATTTAAGCGCCTACACTATACAGGACAATCCATAAAATGTAAAATTGCACTTGAACAGTCAACGTAGTGTTTATCCTTACTCACAATAATGTGGTATGCAATAAAACAGCTTTAAAGCAGCTACATTATATGTAGTTTACATTCAAATAAATGTTCAATTCGTTTTCTAGTTTTATTTCAAACAAGGAAATATTTTAGTAAAATTACATACATCAAAGAACATATGACGTTGCAAATAAGAACCACGGCTTGTAAATGAAAAGTACTGAAAGTTTGACACAGTGGTCATAAACTAAAAAATATGTTCCAAGCAAAATATGGAAATGCCTAAAACACGTGAAAATAATACATATTTTAATTAGTTATCTCATTTCTAAAAATATAGCTTAACACAGGGTACATCGAACACACATAATGTGTATTACTGTATAGCTTAAATATATTTTGAAAGAAATTTGCCTTTTGCAATAATGCTTATGCATACAAGGCTGAAATATATAGTTTGAACATAAAGTTCATGCTCCTGAAAACTATGATATACGGCATTAATAATAATCCCATACTCGTGTTACAATGCATTAAGCACAATCGCAATGATTCACGACAATCGTATTTATATCGAGGGGGTGAACGTAAACGATGCACCAGATGCGTTCAAGCGAGATTTTGGTGCTATGTAGCAAGGATTGGATATTTGTGTGGAAATTCTTTCCAAAAAGCGGCACATTTTCATGAGATGTGAGTTTCATTGTTGAATATGAATTTTGACCATACCTATTAGTTTTTCACGTTTTCTCTTTGCGTGTTAATACGATTGTAAACAAAACAACGCACTAAAAAATGTTATTGCCGAGAAATGTGTGGGGATGAGGTTGATATTGACTGGTACACAAAGGAACAATGTTATTTTATGTAAAAAAATAAATACAATACGGCCAAAAAGATCCGAATTATGTGCATATTTATGCGATGTGTTTGTAACGAACAAATACATTTCACTTCCATAATAGATAGTAACAAGAGGGCAAAAAGACCCTTAGGCGCTCGCATGTGACCCATAGGAACTTAATTGATCTGAGCAGATAGTGTTCACTATGTCTCACATTAAAACTGCCCAATGGGAGCCATGTTTTTAACAAATCACATTCAGTTTAAAACAGACAAGATATCATCACAACGCAATTGTTTGAATATTCGTAGCAAGTTTCATGACGAGTGGGCTACACATGTGATTTCTAGAATGTTCAAATGGTTTTTCTATAGCCAGATAAGGAAAAGAACACAACATCATGGTAGTCATTTTTTTCGAAGAATGTTATAATATCTCACTCGGCGGATAAATCATAAGAACAAATTATCAGAACCAGTTTCATGAATATTTGGCGATAAATGTGGTCTCAAAAGCTCACCAAGAGCTCGCTGTGCTCAGGTGAAATAAAATTTGCACAAAAGAATGTAATTTTCAGTCTATGTAATGTCCATAGAATATTTAAGTCAAATTTAATGCACACTTAAGTTATTAAAACTGGTGTTATACATGCATTTATTAAATATAAATGTTTATTACAATGGTACTTTGTATGTAAAAAAAAACATATTTTATCCTAATATAGATGTAAGAAGGTGAGATAAAACAAAAACAATATTTAGGACAAATATTATGTGATAAATAAACAGATTCCTACTGAAAAAATGCTTGAAACACGCCACCTTCACGAGTTGTTAAACTTAACTGTTAATTGTTCGCTTGGGAACAAGAAATGTTACCAGAAAATTTGGTCGCAGTTCAAAATTACTACGATTATCTAAACATAGAAGAACCGTTTATAGCAAACAGAGTGTCCGAATGTTTTCAGTTGGAATGTTATTTATTTAACTGAAATAAAATGTTCGAAGAACTGTATATGGACAAGTAAAGCCTATTAAGATGGTAAGAAAGAACCTTAAACGTACAACAAATAATATGCGAACTGATCGCAAAACCATTTAACTAGTATTAGCCATTGAAGTCAACCGTAAACCTGAATCAATCGGCCCGAAATATCGCCAAGGGATGTCCGCTGATACTGGTGAGTCCAGTGCGTTATTTCAATTAAACTGGTGCGTACATAACGATCTTCGCGTTTAACGTTTTGCTATAATACTCTTCTTCGTCTTGTAGTCGCCGAGTCGATGAAATGTTTTTGTTGATTGGGCATCCCATGAATATATAATTGTATACACCTACTGAAATATGAATTTTGTAGAAATTTGAAATGAAAAAAAAACAAAAACATTCACAGTGTGCCAGAATGTAGTTTATTCAAGTTTATTAATTTATTCAAGTCTCATCCAATACATACACATACGGTGACAGGTGCTTTATTGGTCATTTTCACGGCAACCCTTGTCTATTTTGTATTATGTTATATAAACAAAGATGTTAACCAATACATTAGTATATATACTGGAAGCTATTTGAATAGATTGAAGCTTTCTTTACCAATATACTGGTATGGTCTCTTAAACTCGTGCAAAACGTGCACGAACAAAACCTCATGCAAATATGAGAAACAATCCATGCGAATAATTTATGCTAATGGTTGCACGAGCGCAATATCAATGTTGTTGATATGTACCTAATTAATAACAAAATCATGTGACAACATGTATTATTAGCGCTCATACACTGGCATGTTAAATAGAGGCCATAGATTAATATAAAATACTGCTGTAAGAGAGGGATTATCACGTGTGTGATCATTCCGGTAGTGCATTAACAACAACAGCGATCCGATAAATAGAAATACCTCTCACATGCACTTGAGTATGATATTATAAACATACTGGCTTGCGTTATTTATACGTGGATAACATGGGGGCACGAACTTGATTTCGCATTTTAGTCCTATAAAACAGTCGGTATAACCGTCTAGTCAGATTTGTTTTATATTATCGGCATCGATGATGAGTGCATACGTGCAGTATAATTATGTTGTTAAAAATCCGTTCCAATAATTATGATGTGTGAGACAAACAGCAGAATAGTTTTTCCATCGCATGGTATTCGGCGGTTACGATTACGGACAGAGGTTTCAATAACCATTATGCCGGACTAACACCACAAACTTCTGTGTTTTCCCTGTGCACTCCATCTGTGGAACCAGATGTATAGTGAAGTACTATTTAAGTATTTATTGTTTCCAAAAAAGCATGGAATGCTATTATAAAATATTAATTCAATTTATGTATGGCATGTTTTAACATATTTTAGAGAGCGTGTTTTGATCCTGTTTCAGATAAATAAAAATGGCTGCTTTTAATCGTCTTAGTTGTTTCATCTTGTTTAATGAGCATAAACCTGGATATCACGTAATGAACGTTTTACGCCTGAAACGAACAATTGAATACGTTTCTCAATAATAAAGTTACTTCAAGAAAGTAAAGTGAGACACCTAACAAAAGTCCAAAAGTGAATACATTAGTAAGGCATGGTATCAATATTCGCTCGTTATCGGATATGGTAGTCCAGGATAGACCGTGGTAAAATAAGGAATACGGTTGTGAAGCGTTGTGTCAATTTCCGACCGTGATTGGTCATGATACTAGTAGTTATTAGCAAAAATAAATACGATTACTAGATCTGCATGTGATCGGACATGATTGTCAAACATGGAACATGGTCACCAAATGAAGAAAGCTACCATGTTTTCTGAGATATTTCACACAAACACTTCTGTTTTTTGTTTGGCATAAGTGTAAAATATCAACCCTATACATCCAGACATGCTTACAGCTGCTTTAAAACATATTTTTGTTCGAACCAAAATAAAATAAAAAACTCTTAAAATTATTTGTTGGTTCCTGTTGGTTAAGACTATGACAAGAGAGAGCGATCTAGGTATCAATAGAGACCATGGTATAACAGTTTTCTCTTTTAAGATTAAACAATAAATTATTCGTTTGAAGGTGATTCATGAAGTTTAAACTGAGTTTATAGTACACAAGAGATTAATCGAAAACGCCCTATTGTAACTAAAACGCAAAATATATAGTTGAGTCGCGTTAATATCAATTGAATTTTATAATTCTTAAATTTATAGTAATTGTTGATTATTCTATATAAAAACGTCAAAATCATTCCATTGCTTTCTGAAGTGGTTTTCTGGTATTCGCTATTGGTGTCGAATAACAATCGCATGCCTCCAATAATTTGTTTTATTAACTGCTCATGCTCAAAATATTGTTTATTAAGACAAAATAGTAATAATCCTTAATGCACATAGCTTATTAGTTTTTTTTGTTTACAAGCAAATAATTCCAATTACATGCTCACATAATTAAACGAAAAAAGAGATCATTTAGATTCAAATGGCATTCACAAGTTTTGTAATATTCATCAATGCCTTTTTAGTGATACACGATTCACTTAATTTATTTTTAAGACCGTTTAATGTTCCAAAACAAATACTTGATAACAATATTTCAATTGTAGGTAATGATTTTGAAAGGACTAAGTTGCATTTTTTGCTTGATTTTGCATGGAACAGCACACCTCATTTTTGAGAACTACATGTTTTTCGGTAAATTGCGATCTTTTATTCTAATCATATCATAGTTTGGTGATCCCTAGCCTTCTTCCGTCTGTTGTTTTAAATGAGTACTCTCTTTTAAGAAATATTTTAATTCTTATGTGGCTTGAACTATTTCTCGATTAAAGTTAACCCATTTATGCCTAGAGTCTAGAAAAAAGGCCTTGGCAAATAACGTAGACCCAGATGAACGCCGCATGATGCGGCGTCTCATAAGGGTCTGCGCTGTTTGCTTAAAGTAATTTCTGTAAGAAATAGTCTAAATATAGAAATAAATAAACTAGACATCCCTAATTTTGAAAATAAATTGATCCAATTTAGAAGGATGGGAGAGACCACTCGGCATAAATGGGTTAATTAATGTGTGATGCTGCCGCAATCAACAAATGTTATTTTTACTGGTTTAAACAGTTTTCTAAATTCTCTATATTTGAATACATTTTCGCCGATCGTCATGGCACTGTTAACATAAATAAGCATTAACCTATTAATACTATATCGTATTCATTTCCTGTGAAGATATAATTTAATGATTACAAAATTTGGGTAAGAATTAACAATAAAGTTGAAAAATATACTTTGCGATGACATGTATCAACGATTTTAATGACAAATAATTAATTAATGGGCATCTACACCGTAATCGGATTTGAATTCTGCGATTGAGAACGGATTTTCAAAAATAAATATATTCAAAATTAAATATTATGTTTACCCAACACATGTTCAATAAAAATCGCAATTAAGATGAATCTGGCATATAAAGTTATCCATTTATGCAGGTTAATATTGGTGCAGTATATTCACTACATACAAAAGAAATTTACAGTTGATCTTAACAAGTGTCACTTTGCTTTTGTANTTAAGTATTAAATTATTACTTTTACCATAGCAATCAAAATTCGGGTCTGCAACGAAATAAAATGAAATAACGTGCATGTTAACCATTTCCATTTAACGAGTTTCATCTACCTAGCTTCAGTACTTGCTCACTTGTCGAAAGATGTTCATTTTAGTTTTCACTTATTTCTGTAACCATAACAACGATTAATTGTTTGCGACAAAAAAAAAATGAAATAGCGTGCATATTCCCTATATGGCCCTCAATCTACACACATAATTGCATCAACATAGCTAAAGTACTTTGGAGCTATCGCATGAAACAGATTTGTGACGGTAAGACGGTCGAATGGACAGACGAACAAAACTTAAATCAAGTACAATGGCCTCTTAAGGCTCTTTACCCACACACCTCTATCAACATACTAAGTTTCATCAACCTTACTTAAGAAAGTTATCTTAAAATCCAAAAGTTAGTTTCCATTTATTTCTGTCACCATAGAAAACACAATTTTTGTTTGACCAAAAACATTAAAAACGTCCATATTTCCCATGTGTCTCTATGTGTTCATACCAAGTTTGATCAAATTAGCTTGAGTTCTTTTAGGCATATTACAAAATTCGTATTTCCGTTTTCAATTATTTCTGAAACAATAGCAAACACGATGTTTGGGTGTAGACAACTGATATAACGTGCATATTACCCACATTACCCTCTATACCAAGTTTCATCAACAAAGCTAAATTACTTTTTGAGTTATCGCAGGATCCAGATTCGGACTGACCAAACGACGGGCCGGGGCTAAACTTATAGTTGCATCCGGTGAAACCGGTAGGGGACTTAAAGAGCTTTGACAGTATTCATAGCAGTTAAATTGTCATAGTTACATTTAATAATTGTGTTTTGTCAATTATATTCTAGCAATTTGAAATCATGGTTTCCGATGTATTCGTGCTTTGTCGAAAAATGATATTACCCTGGTTTCACAAACTGTCCGTTTTCATTATTTTCTCCTCCTGCAGATGCAAGTTACTTGTTGAAATAGTGGTATTTCTACTGAAACTTTAATATAACGGGAAGTCAACATGTCTTATATTTAAGTTGATGCATACCTGTACATACAAAATAAACACAAATTATTGAATAACATACTTAACTGTATGACCATCCTGGACAGGTATAATAATGATACACTTCTGCGAAATTGAATATTAGTAAATTAAGTGATACATGTTCATTACAACCTAAGATGTGGGACTCTTTCACACCGACGATAAAAAGCTCATTTAGAATCAATCACCAATGAAAAAATTATTTGATATTAATTTAATGTGAGATCATGCCAAGTTGTGTGTTTTGGTTTCATTGAAAAACAGAGCCGACACAAATTATTATGATAAAACCGTAAGATTGTCTCAGAATTGTTGAATTACTCCTTGCACAGCAAATTTAATTTGAAATTGAAAAAATCCTTGCCGCAATGTGCAGTTTAAAGTGCAATTCAAAGTGCAATAACACGGCTGAAATTGAGACAAACCTTGCCCCAATGTGCAATTTAAAGTGCAATTCAAAGTGCAATTACACCGCTGAAATTTAGAAAACCCTTGCCGCAACGTGCAATTTAAAGTGCAATTCAAAGTGCAATTACACCAATGATGAAATAACTTTCCAGAAGACTGATGAAAATGAGCTACTAGAAGCAATCAGCCTTAAATGATGAATTGACGTTCAATTCAAATAGCGTGATCTACAGTAACTTGAACTGACCCGTGTTCGGAAATGACTTGACGTGTTTCACCAGATTGCATTAGTAACTCTGTCCACTCAATGAGACAACTGGGTCAATTTTTTCACATAATGTTCCAGAATCCACTGTCACAAACAATAACAACCTCTTTCTCCGCAACCATCTTAGAGCAATATCGCCACATTGGTGCAAAAATGTACCAAGTGAAAAAAAATTGTCACCTTTATGCACCAATGTGGCGATATTGTCTTAAACGTCTTATTAAATCATTTGATTTGTTTTTGCTTTGTCAGCTATGTCCAAGAACAAAAAAGAACCAGGAATGAGTTGATCACTGGAGATGTACTGTATATCTACATTTCATCGTGAAATTTCAATGTTATCCCTTCAGAATTGTGGTAGTAGTTCGCTTTTTAAACTTAAACCATGTTATAAGGACTGACCGACCGACACGAAGACTCCAACATACCCACCAGTAGCACACTAATAAATAGTAGGCAAGGCTGCGCTACTCCCAATGCTTTTATTACTATTTTTAATAACAAACCATAAATGGTAGAGATTACGGACCGTGAGACTTGCGTCTTTAATATATGTATCCCGGAAAAAGCAACTTTTTGGAAAAACCCACTAATCTGCTGGTACAAATAAAGCTGACCCATTTATAATCCTTTCAAAATCACACACCGTATCCACCGTTGTGATTTAAAGTAAGCTATCATTGGTTGATATAGTGGACCAGCGTTGTTTGTACCGGGGTGATTAGTGGGTTTTTCTAAACTCGTGCTTTTCCGGGACAAGTCTATTGCTACATACCCAGCACCAACTAAACGAACCGACAGATCGATGTGTGGTCGGTACCCATCAGGTAGAGGATTTTTTTTTCAATTTAATGTTTATATTTTAATTATATAATTATTATATCTAATGGAGAGGATTGTATGTAACAACCTACAACCACAGCACAATACAAACATCCAAACAATGGCCTTTACTCCAATAGCCCCGAAAGTAATTCCATACTCGATCGGCCTGTTACCTACCTGCACACTAAATGTAAGCAATATAGTTCCATCCTAACCAAAGAAATTGAGCACAAACTTCTTATCTATTTTAGCAATCTTGACCGTGACCTAACTGGCCCCTAAATCATAGGATAGGTCTGCATGTCAGCTAGCGATAGAAGTTGATCTGGCAAAGTACAAAAAATAACACAAATATGTATAATACTGTTAAATTAAAGCTTAGAGTTATTGGCTTTGGTCGGTACACGCACATGATGATCTTGAAGACAAGCGTGTAGTGCCAATTGCTTATCAGTAGTAGTTATAGAGATATGACATTGTCCATGCAAACCTTGAACTTACTTCCCAAGTGATAAGGGGGCATTATCAAGCTAAAAGGAGGGTCAATATTTAGGTCTTGGTCAATGACTGTTTATAAAGACCATGAACACATACGTAATGTTTTAATTGACTCGTAACCTAACAAAAGTCTTCTTACAATGAACAATAAAAATATAAAAAGTTCGCTTAAATTATAACAATAGAGAAATCCAACAACAGCAGGAGAGTGGATAAATGTAAACTCACAAAGAAAGTAGGTCTTATAAAATATTATTAAATAAATAAGGGCCTAAACAATGTTAAGTTGTAATTTGTAGGGTTTTAATACAATTCCAATCTCTGGTACAAGATTGTATAACTGTAAGTGTATAATATAAGTCATTTGACCACTGGGGTGTGAACACGTTGGCCCCCAGAGGCATGTTTTTAACAACCTGGTACAGGATGTTTATCTCATGTTTCATTCCAAATATCAAAGTTCTGGGACTTTTGATTTCAGATAAGAACACTTCTTAAGTTTTTTAAGTGTATATGGTATATGACCCCTGCGCTATGGAGTGGCCAGTTTGGAACACAAAGGAGTGATTTTAATAACCTTTATAAAGAACCTCTATACGATATTACACACCAAACACTTAACCTCTGACAAACGGGGTTTCAGAGCTCTAAAGGTCCTAAAGTTGAAGAGGCTTTAAAAGTTATTTACTCTATAGGTTTATAAGTTAAAGAAACTTTGAACGTTATTAACTCCTAAGTCTGTAAGTTAGAGGAACTTTGTAGAGGCCAGCAATGTAATGTTAAAAACCAAATATTTAACCCCTGACCCTTGTGGTTTGAGAGATTTGTTTAGTTACTTACTACATAAGTCTATATAAGTCGTGTGACAAGTGAAGCTTAGCCATTTTGACATTGAATATGATTTGAACAAACTTTGTTGACGAGCTTTATCTTGTGTTTTATACGAAACATCAAAGCTATGGGACTTGTGGTTTCAGAGAAACAAAAAGTAATTTATAATATAAATGTATACGAATTACATGGCGGGGATTATTTTAACAAACTTAGTGAATGACCCCAAGACGTTGTTACACACCGAATATCGAATCCCTTATTATTGCGGTTTCAGAAAATATTTTCATAGTAATTTACCACAGAAGTCTATATAAATCACCTGGGACGTGGCCATGTTTAGCCCCTATTGCATGATTTGATTAATCTTTGAAGGGTCCACTCGACAATGTTACACACCAAATGCAGATTCTGAAGAGTTATTCGTTTAAGTCTCTCAATTTTAAAGTATATGTTTAGTTCTGGTGACCGACACATCAGGGCTTCCATTATACCCAGAACTCCTTGTTTTGACGCTCAGAGTTTTTGTTTGACTCGATTTAGGCGCACCGTCATAAATATACAAGCGTCCTTTTGACTCGCAAACAATTGTGACAAACAATCAAATCACCTGTATGACTCAATATTTTTGCTTATTTAGTTAATTTCAGTGAACAATATACCACAATGCCTGGCTAATTTATAAAATGTATAGTTTGAATCCTATTTATTTAGGTATAATTCTATACATTAGGGTTTTATCGAATCGAATACGGTTTGAAAATTAAGTTATAAATTGATTCAAACACATACGGCGTTTACGAAAAAAGGAAATATCCAATACAAAAGCCAGAATGTGTGAAGAGATGGATACACGGATACATTTTTTCACTCTGATCTCATCCGCCACAACCAACAAGAGAATAGTGACAAATGAGCAACAAGTTTCTAGTAAATAATTTGAGAAACGTAGATGTCGTTCGCTTCTTAATGGCTTGATTCAAAGGCACATAACTCATGATTGTGTTGATCACTGGGTAAGAAAAGGTGTCTCACAAGTCCATACTTTAAAGCGATGACTTTTTTCTAGTTTCAATCGCTTGAGCAAAGAAAACGTTCGGTCCACAAACGTATAACATTTTATGCGGACAGACCGATAAACCAATCGAAAACTAACAAGTGAACCGACAGCTCGACTCCTATATACCTTCTGTCAAACTTCGTTTCGGAGAGGGGGGATGGGGTATAAATATTAAAGCTCAATTGTTTCAAGCAGTCCAATGGGTCAATATTATAGGTTAATTATAAAATGTATATATAAAACTTTCGTAGTAAAAAATGACCTGCGATTCATTTGCAAATTTAGCTAATCCATTGAATTGCAAATGTGCCTTTGTATGGGCCTGACGAATTATCTGACTTACATCTGTTTTGACGAATTGATAAGTGTCACATGTCAGTAAAGGAATAAAATTGAATAAACATATCTTATTATTGTTTGTGTAGAATTTGAACACTGGCAACAGCAACTTCAGGTTCATGAAGTTAGTTTACACAGTAACAGCACTCACCTTTTTGACTGACCCTAGCCGGCACATTAGCTGGACATCTTGCACTGACCACAACTACACCACACACCTTTCTGACCGACGCTGGCCAGCACACTAGCTGGACATCTAACGTGGTACATAATATACTTAATAATTGATATGTGTATGAATTGTGTAAATGGATAAGATTTTCTTCTTTTAGTTCTTCTCAACTTTTATTGTAGTTCACATTTATTCTCACCAGAAAGAGAGACGATTACACAATGCAGCATAATATAAACGACAAATCTACAATATGCCTGATATATAAGTGGAAGAATGCAATGTCGAATATTTATTCGTTTCTTTATCGATTAGACCCACAGGCTAAGCGAACTGAGACGACAGAAGAAAACGTTAATCAGGTATTGGAAGAAGTTCAACTAATGATCATTTTACTGCCTTTGATGACAAAGAGCCATTGCTCAATTCTGTCTGTTCGAGTATCAACATTAAGACACACTAAAGTTGTGGTAAGCCAAACTTGATTATGTAACAAGTTTTTATAGTGTACGTTACGTTATTAGCCAATAACGCGAATACAAATCTTTCAACAAATAATAACCATTTGTAACAAATCATCACAGCATTTAATAATGACTTAACTTCAGACCAAAATCTAACTTCCTATTTATATGAGTTGGTCATATATAAGCAGTAGTTCATGTACGTACATACATTCGTGTGGCTTATATTTTAATCAGTTAAATCGGATTATAGGAAAAAAAAAACTTGTCGTATGTGAAAAATCACTACGTATACACATTCATTGTTCGTTAAAACAATATGAATCTTTGTTAAAATATGAAAATGTCAATCTTACTAGTCATAATGGTTGATATAATCTATCATTAAGATATAACATGGAGTGAGGACTCTAGATTGGTTTGTGTTACTTATTTAGTGAGCCGTCTATAGCTTACTTCCTCTTTAATCGTTGCTTGTACTACATTTGCTACAATTAGACATGTAAATTAATCAAATACAGTAACTAAATACTCTATAATTAGTGTGTGTGTGTTATAATACCGGTGGTTGTTGTAAATATTTGGAATTAAAATTATAATTTTGAGCGATTTATTACATACTCCGCAATTCAAACAACTAAAAGGTGATACCACCAATATTGAAGATTATGAGTTATTAGAAATTTACTATCATGATGTAAAACAATACGACAATCACTTTGCCTTTTTAGCTACGTTTGATAAATTAATATTTTTAACAGTATGCATTAATTAATCAAATAAAAGGGAGTATGCACGATTTCTATTTCAACAAGTAATTCTTGCAATCTTAAACCAACATATGAATATGGCCTGAGAATGCCAAATAACATAAATTAGCAATCTGTATATGGTACTAGAAATCAAATATTGTTTACTTCAGTAATTTTCTTAAAGCGAGACTGTACAATTTTGTCAAATATTTAAGATTTTTTTTAATGTGTATAAAACTTATTATACATATATTTTAATATAAATCAAAATAAAAGTTAAGAAGAAAATGTGTCGAAAAATACGAAATAAGCCAGATATTTAACTCTGAAATCGAAAATGGCTGTACAGCCAAATTCGCCAGCATATAGTACAGGTACTTGAGAAAAAAAAAAAATGGTCCTTATATATATAATAAAAGAAAAGGTATCCAACGATGATTTCATAGGTGTATTTAATAACGCTATGCAGCAGCATGAAAGGTCAAATAATGCACACAAATGTCGTTGTGGTTGCCAGCAGGAAGCATCAATCTATGATTAAACACCGTTTATTTGATGAAAATCCATCAAGGATGTCCAAAACAGCTTAAAGTTTCACAAATATGACCCCAAAATTGCAGTGTGTAATTCTCGACGTCCAACTGTCAGTTATGACAGACCGCGAATTTCGGTCGTTTTTTCACAAATGAACAAGAACTTTGTTATAAACTCCACGCACGATTTTCATTGACAAATTTTCCTTCGAAAAACGTCGTTATTTAGTCCCAGTTGAACGGTTAAAAGTCGAACATTCATAAGAAACAACACATTTTGCTTACTTCACACCATCACGATCACCAATTTGAGGCAGAATTGGTGTTACGGAAAGAAGACGTTTCATTGGTTGAAAATAAAATTGGTAAACTTGTTCTATAATTTACGACTCATTCGACCAATCGATAACAAGATAACATTTAGCGCGTTCCAACAATAACATGTACACTGTTTGAACTTATAATATGATATTTGGTGTATTTTCTACTTTTTCTGAGTATTTTTGTTCTGCAGTTACTAAAGAACGATGTTTTTCGAAGGAAAATTTAGTAACTGAAAAACGTAAGTGGAGTTTATAGCGAAGTTCTCGTTTAATTGTGAAAAATCGACCAAAAATCGCCTTCCGTCATAACTGACATTTGGACGTCGAGAATTACACACTTCGATTTCGGGTTCATATTTGTGAAACTTTTAGCTGTTTTGGACATACTTGATGGATTTTCATCAAATAAACGGTGTTTAATCATAGACTGATGCTTCCTGCTGGCAACCACAACGACATTTGTGTGCATTATTTGACATTTCATGCTGTTGCATATCGTTATTAAATACACCTGTGAAATCATCGTTGGATACCTTTTCTTNCACAAAGACACAATTTTGTTTCCTAACAAATACGAGTAAAAGTGTCGGCATCGGCTTTAACCAGCGCTAACTTGTCTTTGCTGCATTTTATGAAATTCGTCTTCAATGTATATTTTTTCTTGCCTATTTTGTGTTATTGTAACATATTTTTTATCAATATATTACAATTTAACACATATAAAAATCGTACAGTCTCACTTTAACTGGCTGGTTAAAGCCGATGCCGACCCTTCTACTCGTATTTGTTAGGAAACAAAATTGTGTCTTTGTGTCGTATGAACGAATCTGTACTTAAACTAAATTTAAATTCACATCGTACATGCATTATATATATGCTGCCGAATTCGACTGTACAGACATTTTCGATTTCAGATTTAAATACCTGGCTTATTTCGCATTTTTCGACACATGTTCTTCTAAACTTTTATGTAAATTTATTTTGAAATATATGTATAATAAGTTTTTTTACACATTTTATATAAATTCATTTTACATCATTAACCAATCTTACTCGTATGCTAAATCGGATTTGATTGTAACTGACTTATACGTGTATTTGCACGATGAAAACCCTACTATTTGTGCGTGTAATATTTTAATATAGAAGGATTTAACATACGTTAAATAACAAAGAACCCCAGTTTTGTATTTTGATTCTATCTCTCCTTTTATTCTTTGATGTTTCAGCAGATGTCAACGTTGAGCAATCAATTGCTTTTTTTAGTTCATAGAAATCATTTCAATAAGCAATAAGAACAGCTGCAGTTTACTTTAAATGGAGAAGGTTTGTCCACGTTGAAGCATGCCACGAAAGATCATGTGTCATCAAATGCATCGATTACCATTGACCCAGACGACTTTTGGTTATAGAAAATACATAACAGAATATATTAATAGTTACATCTAACTAATGCGAACCATTACAGCACAACATGTTTGTTATGACATGTTTGGGAATTCCTGAGATATCTTATTTCGAAATAGGTTTTACCAAATTGACGAGTATTTTTTCAAATGTTTACAACACAGTATATTAAATACTGTTTAGCCTATTGTTAAGTTAAGGACAATGTCGCGAAATTGACAATCGCCTTTGAACTTATCGCGTGGATGAGTGTGACGTTGATACATGATCTGTCAAATTAAACCGGCGAGAGTATATAATTATGATTGAATATTCGGTATATTTCTCCCATCCAAGGCCATCAGATAAAATTCAATTGTTAAATTTATTGAAATGCAGATGCATTAATAACTAAAAATAAACAAGTATGACTATTAAGTATGTGACGTTTAAATACATAAAGGTTTTACAGATTGTATAAAGTGATTGATATTCAAAGCGAGGAGAATATATCAAGTAATTGGGATCCCAACATCTCGGCTGACTAGGTTTAACTCGGTGTTTTATTCTCATAAACTTTTACGCAGTATGTGCACCGCGATTAAATCATATGTATTTAAGTCACGCTGAAATTATTTAATATTACTTTTCTTTTTAGATTCAATTGTATATGGTAGAACTATCGTTCAGCAGATAAACACAGAAAGGAAACAAATCGAGGACTTTAAAAATGAATAAACAAGAACAATCGGCAGTCCGGAATGAAACACCATTCATTATAGATAATCTGGATGTAATTCATGTCATTCCTTATCTGATACAGAATGGATTTGTGAGTCAAAGTGTAACGGAAGAATTGCTGGAACTGAACGAGACAAGACGGTCTAAATGTTTGAGATTTCTTAATTACATTTTATCAGATGACAGCAAGTGTACATTTGAAGGTCTCCTTAGTGCTCTGAGGTTTAGAAATTTGTATGGCTTTATTGCAGATCAGTTACAACATGCTTTTGGTACAAAAGTGGATTCCATTGATGATAAACAAGAACAAAATGTGGATGTAAATACAACAACACAGGTTGATGAGCAGTCACGCAGTAAAATGTTATGTCAGAATGTTCGTAAAATCGAAATAGCGACAAGAAAGAGAATAAGTGCTGTTTCAGTACAACTTAAACGATTAAGTCATAATGCGGAATTTGACACATTAAAAAAGATAGCGAGTGATATAAAGAGAACATATTACAATAACCGAATGCAAAATAATGTACAAGTCACAGGCAAAATGTGTTTAGCGGATATGCATTTTGTGTCTTTGGAGACATTATTTGGCATGACACGTGAGCAATATAATATCTGTGAGGATGCAAATGACTATTTAAAAGAAATGAATGAGTTGATACCATTTACAAAAGATCCGACAATATGTAGCATGGTGTACCTATCAAGGTATAGTATTATTGTTTCTTACATGAGCGGATTTAATAGTGAACTATGTGATAATCTTGAAACAAATATCATGACGCTTTTAGCTGAAATATTGAAATTGTTCATTTATTTGAAATGAAACCCTTGTAGAGAAGAAAACATTTATCAGTTAGAACTTCTAATGCTGATTTTTTTATGTGTGCATTGAGAACAAAACGATTTAAATAAGATTAAAGTAGCGCAACACATTAATCTCACATGTATTACTTTTGCATAAGTTGGTAAAGGAATAAATATACATGCATGAAGGTCAATGATAATAACTTTGGGGATGCAAGCAACTATTCGAAGAATGACAGAAATAAAACCGTCTTAAACGGATACAACGATAGGTAGCATGGTTTATCTGGTATGGTATATAATACAGACTTACTGCTAGCATTCAACAAGTCTTGCAAATGTCTAAATAAAAGATTTGAAACATAGAAACATAGAGCCAAATCAATTTGGAATCTCATTTCATGTATACGTATTAACTTTCATTTTCTTTTTAGACGCGTGTTCATATGTATTTTATGATGAGCCGTACTTGCTTAAGTTTTTAATAAACTTCGTGTTTCTGTTTCTGTTACCAAAGTAAATAACGATACCCAAATGACCTTTCCTTTGCAGACTAGGTTCAGCTGTGGCCATGGAAACCCAAAACGCTCATGCAGTTGACGATGGCTTGGCGTACTTGCAATTCGCCAAGGAACATGCCGAGCACATTTCACCAGGTAAAGATACGGGCATGGTGTATTACATAGAGACAAATCTACTTTTCGAGAAATACGAAAACAATCCTTCCAGTGAAATGAAAACCAAAATTTTAAACACTATCGAAATTGGAATGACTCATTTCGCTGAAGAAAGCGAAGACATGAAACGTGATTTAAAGAGGCAGTTAATGATTAAAATGGCGTACTGCTACCTTGGATTAGGTATTTTTGGAAACAGAATCGACAATGTTGCAATTGAAAAGAGTGATGTGTTGAAAGCAAAAAATGTTATTGATTGTATTGAAACTCCTGAAATGTGGGATGGGATGGAAAAAAGGCGAAAAATGTTGTTTTATCACGTGAAAGCAGAATATTATCGACACATCGGAAATGTTGACATATCCCGTATGTATGCTGTACAGGCTAACCGCCTGGCAGAGAAATATCACTGGGCTAAGGAATTACAAAATACTTCCAATTTGCTGAAGGTGCTACGTTCACAGGCCAAGCCAACTGAGGCCACGGAGGACGACATCTATCAGTTATTAAAAGATGTTGTTACAGAGTAACTTGAAATATCGGTACAAATTTCTTTTATCTCATATCATACACTTTACAATCATGAACCATCTACATCAAGCGTCTTCATTTAATGGTGAATCTCTTACCAGGAGACGGTACCCCGATGAGCAGTTGTTCTTATTTTAATTTCAATGATTTACACATGTTAAAGTTATGGCAAACACTCCGAATAAACAGGAGTTAAATCATGTTTGTAAGTTCCGTATGCCATTTTTTTTATCTCTGCTGTGTGTATAGTTCAACGCAATAAACAACATATCACAACTAATTTCGGGTGTAAAAGCAATTTATTTTATAACATTGTTCTCTTTACAAATAGAATTTTGATTGAAATTTGATACATGTTTAGTTCTTGGGGTTTCACTCGATTAATCGTCTTCATTCAAATAAAACAATGTTTTGCGTTAATTACAAGCATGGTATGATACGTTGTTCTGAAATTAGTACTAATATGTACTGAAAATGTCCGTCTACGACTTCAAAACATGTTTGGCTTAACCAAAGTTTATGCACAGATAAAGTTTTTTTATGTCATTGTAATAATTGTTCTTGTCCCGTAGACGTTATTCTCAATACCTTTGTTTACATCCTAAATGAGTGCAGTGTAACCTTACACGCTTAGGCATGTGATCTGTTAATCCAACCAGAATGCTTCCAAATTCTGTTCAAATAACATTTCGGCGTGTGCAGTGCACCGCCCAGTTTACGCTTCAACAAAACCACCACCTCCCCTACCTCCGCCACATATCATTCATGTGTATGGTTGTCACGTGAGTGATGGTCACTCAGGCGGACATAGGCGGGAATGTACACGGGGTTTTCATTGTTTGGTCAGTTCTACGCTAGACTTCGATAGGTAAACTTTTACTTTTTTAACGAACCGCATTAATAAATTGGCTAAAATGAACAGTTATGTTTGAGTTACACAATGTCCACATTAACATGTTTATATTGAGTTATTTTAAATTGGGCATCGGATGTTTTTCTGATAAAGTTTTTTATCTCTGGTTTTTAACCTGGCCTTGAAAACAACATTTAAGGATAAAGAATGGAAGTGATGTATACAAAGAATAATTGTACTGTTTCCATTATGACATTCTGTACACAACTTGTATGTTTACATTAACTAATATGTTTTGTTTATTATGGCGGTTCTCTATCGCCCATTATGGCATTCTGTACACTACTTGTATGTTTACATTTACTAATATGTTTTGTTTTTATATGAATGTACATATTGTATACACTGTTTTGTTTGTATTACATTCATTGTTTCAGGGCATCCAGTTTTTAATGCCCTCACTTTTATGTCCTTTGTAATAAATGCCCTTTTTCAATCTCAATACTGTGTTGGTTGTTTACTTCATGCCATACTAGTTTCAATCGGACATATATGACTCACATATTATGAACAATACATAAAAAACAATCATTATTAAGTTATTCGTAATAACATGTAAGCAATACAACTTAAACATACTACTTTTAGAAAGAATGGCAAACCGATAGACATTGCTATATTGCTTAACTTAAAGAATGCAGATTACAATGTCACAGAATTAAGAAAAAAAGCTCAAGGCTTGTACTGTGTCTCTCTTCTGTAAGTTGGAAGTGCTGCTGATCTAGTGTTATCTACCAAACTTGTCAAAAAAATGCATAGAAATGATTTCAAAACTAGAAACAGTATAAACATGGGTTTAATATAAATAAGGTTTGTGCCTGGGAAATGATATAAGTTATAATTTAAAAGTAGTAGCAGAATGTTGTTGATAGCGGAAAATGGCTATACGTTTTCATTTTTCAGCATTGATTTGCAATATGGTAAAAAATCAAAATAGCTGCAAAGAGTGAAAAGAAGCAGAGTTTTTTAAATAAAGGAGGTTGTGATAAGACGAGAAGTAGTTGCAGGATGGTGCATTGTTAGCACAAAATACGGTCAGTTCATGAGATGGAGTTACGTTAAAATCTATGACTATCTAGGATGAAAGATTGAACATACATGATTGTCAATGAATTTGCTTTGTATGATCGGTCTTAAACGCCGAAGAGTAAAATTTGCAAAGTTGTGGGTCAGAAACTGAACATAGTATTAAATAGAATAGCTCTTTTTTTAGTATAAATAGGGCAAGCCAAGAAAAGGTAATATGCATCTTCAATCCCACCAGATTGACAACATGGTCTTTATAATATTATTTTTGCGCACAGATAATCCTTAAAGTTCTTACAATACATTTGCAAAAATGAATGAAGAATATTAGACATCCGCTCATCATAAAAATGGGTTCGACTTTTGTTACGCTTGTTCTTATAGTGTAATATATAATATGTAAATAATAATTAATAGAAGTCAAATACAAAAAATGGGAGATTTATAGACTCTCATGACACATTTTGTTCACTTATAAGTTGAACAATTAACATGTGCTAAAACAGCACTTCATTTGATACGAAGAGCAACTGTAACAAAATACAAATGTATACACAAGAGCGCATTTAAGCAATGAGTTAACAAATACTGGTGAAATCATTCAATTAGATAACAGAACAAAACGCAAAAATGAAATCATATGTATGTTCATTTACTGATAAATTATAATTTAAATACAATACATATTTATCATTTCATTTAAGAAATGTAGCTTATTAGCCTTGCATATATAGTTACATTGACAACAAAAGGCAGGCTTCATTATTGGTAGTCATTAAATTTAATTGTGCAAATAAAATACTTCATGTAATAATGAACATTCCATTAACATCTTACATAATTACTATTATAATGTGTGTGTTAAACGTATTAATTAATAATTAAAACCATACCAATGTGCATTCAATGTTTCTGCAAATTTTTCGGGGAATTTCAAGGTCAGACAAATCAGCATGTCAAATCGGTGGGGAAAAGTCAAATTATCAATTTCTCTTAAAGTAGTAAATAAACTGACATAGCCAGGAAATCAACACTTATCACTCACTAGTTGTTTTGTTTTAGACAAGTGGCCAATTACATAAACCATACTGCACAATACATACAATACAAAAGCTCATGGGAACCGGAAAATATAGTTAAACTTTTTACACGATGATCTGATACACAATACTAAAACCTGCTATGAAACAGCTCAGTTATATATAATTTGCATTAAAAAAAAATGTTCCATTTGCTTTCTAGTTTTATTTCAAAGTGGGTCTATGTGGGCTTCAGCAAGTTTTAAGTGAAATTACATACATCAAAGAACAACTGACGTAACAAATAAGAGACACGGCTTATAAATAAAATGTACTGTAGTTTGACACAGTGGACAGAGACTGAAAAGCTGTTCCAAAACAATGAAAAAAAAAATCGCAATACCTGAAGCAAATAAAAAAAATAAGACGTAGTTTGACTAGTTATCTTATTGCGTATAATATATCTAAAACAGGTGGCATCATGTCACACTTACTTTGTATTACTGTTTCATGTATTTGTTAGTTCACACATTGAGTTTAAACATAAACACAAGACCCAATTTAATTACTAGACGTGATTATATTTACATTCAATCAAATAGTTTATCCCAACATTCCATGACGTACGGGTAATACGAATAACTCCATACTATTTAACTATGTTTTTAACATGATCGCTATGATACTATAATGTATATCAACGGATGAACGTTAACGATGCATTATGTGCATTTAAGCGTTTAAGCGAGATTTCGATGTTTATGTAGTAAAGATGGCATATATGTGTAAACATGTTTTTAAAGCGCTAAATTTTTATTCAAGTGTGTGTTTTATTGTTAAATATTAATTTTGACCATACCTATTATATTTCCACGTTATCCCGTCGCATGTAGATGTTGATAGTGACAGTAACACAAAGAAAACAGGTTATTTTCTGCACATACATACATTAAATATGAAGAAAAAGGTTCTCATTATGTGCATATTGATTATTCATTTGCTTTGTACGTTACGAACACAGACCTTTCATAACAGTTATAAACAAAGAGGACCAAAGGCCCTAAGACGCTTACTTTAGGCCCCTAGAACATGAGCAGATCGTTGTGTTCACTTGGTTTTACAATAAAACTGCCCCCACAACACGGCAGCCATTTTTTTTAAACAAATCATAATCATTTTAATTCAGTCCAGATATGATAACAGCGCATGTTTGAATATTCTAAGCAAGTTTCATGATAAGTTGGCTACACATGTGATTTCTGGAGTGTTCAAATGCTTTTAGTGTAGCCAACAAACTGCCCTACCTCATGGTAGCCAGTGTTTTTTTTTTAGGACTGGAATCATATCTCACTCGACAGATTAATCATTAGATCATATGTTCAGACCACGTGAATATTTGGCAATATATGTAGCATCATGAGTGTTCAAACGCTTTTTCAATTCGACCTAGTGACCTAGTTTTTGACACTACGTGACCCAGTTACTAACTGGAACTAGATATAATTTGGGCAAATGTTATGATCAAGTATCGTGAAGACTTGGCAAAATAGTAGGTATCTAGAAAGTTCACACACTTTTTTCTTTACCCGGTCTTGTGACCTTATGTGTAACCCCATGTGACCAAGTGTTAAACTCAGTTGATATATCATTGGAAAACATGTTCTGGGTAGTTTCTTGATGATTGGACAAAAGTTGTTACTTCTAGAGTGATCACAATTTTAAAATATAGTCAAACTGTTCTGCCCATGGCGGCCAAGCTTTTCAACAGACTGGAACCATTTTCGAACTCGACGGAAATATCACTGCAATAATGTTCTGAGCAAGTTTCATGATAATTTGAAAAAATATGTGATTTATAGAGTGTTAACAAAGTTTCAATGTAGCGAAATAAGGAAAACTGCCATATCCCCTATCATCCATGTTTTCAAAGGAACAGAACCATTTTTGAACTCGACTGAGATATCATTCCAACAAATGTACTGATCAAGTTTCATGGAGATCGGACTCAAAACGTGTTTTCTAGAGTGTAAATAATGGTTTAGTATAGCCATATACAACAATGGCAACTCGTTTTAGAGAGTAAATTATTTGTTTGTATAAGATTTGATTATTTGTCTCCAAAGTGGTTTTGTCATCGAACAGGAATTAAAGGGTGTTGGTCGTTTCATGAAAAATGGGAAATTAAAATTGTATACCTACAAATTGCATATGGTTAAAGCATTGTTTTTTTTTTATGAATATTAAGTGCATATGCATTCGGAGATAGTTTTTAATTTACACAGTAGAAGTCATCATCAGATAAGCAAAATCACGATAATAAGTTTAAAAAGCGCGTGTTCATCATTTATTTGCCATACTTGCTATGATTATTTAAACGAGACAGTGATGACGACGAGCAAGAATGGGTTGCTGACCGTGATGATGGTGTTTATAACGGTAATAATAATGATGATGACGATTAAGACGATGTTGTTGTTATTGATGATGATGATAATTACGATAAGTAGGAGGTGGGTAGGGAAAAAGAGATATGTGGGATCAATATGTTATATCACTGCAACCCTCGTCTATGTTATGTTATATAAAACCAAGAAATAAACCAATACATTAGATTATGTACTGGAAACTATTTGAATAGTTTGAAGTTTACTTTACATTACGAAAATACTGTTATGGTCTCTTTAACTCGTGCAAACCGTGCACGAACAAAACCTCATGCAAAAATGAGAAACAATCCATGCGAACAATTTATGCTAATGTTTTCGCGAGCGCCATGTCAATGTTGTCGATCTGTATCAAATTAATAACACAATCCCTTCAAAACATGTATAACAAGCAAATTCGTTGGATTGATATCCCCCGCCAAATACATTTTGTTTATGGATGGGTGTAGAACTAAAAGAAAAGGTATAAGTGAAGGGTTGTGCCTTTTGTCAATACTTGTTTAACTCATTTGTACCTGTGATGGGTTTTCGCTTATCTATATATACACTCACACCAAGTTTACTCATACCAAGTTTCAATGAACTCCGCCAAATCACTTGCAAGAAATGGCTCCTGACAGCTATAAGCTTATAGTAAAAAGCATTTTTTTTCAAGATAAAAGGGCCATAACTCCGTTATTAACAAATGGTGTACAATGCCATTTGGCGTGCATCATCCTCTTATCCATATATATACTCATACCAAGTTTCAATGAAATCCGCCAAAGCACTTCCAAGATATGGCTCCGGACACAAAAGTGCCGAAGTTAAAAGCATTTTTTTAGTATTCAAAGGGCCATA
>VMBQ01002492.1:28188-45429 GCA_007657795.1 Dreissena rostriformis | reverse complement strand
CTTAACCCTTTGCATGCTGGGAAATTTGTCGTCTGCTAAAATGTCGTCTGCTGAATTTCTAAAATTAGCATTTTCTTCGTTTTTTTTCAAAGAATACTATCAGAATAGCAAACAGTTTGGATCCAGATGAGACGCCACGTTCTGTGGCGTCTCATCTGGATCCAAACTGTTTGCAAAGGCCTTCAAAATTTGGTTCCCGCACTGAAAGAGTTAAGTCCCTTAGACAATCTAATTATTTTAGACCTTTCTAACCAGATTCATGTGTTAAAGGCTTCATTACCAACCCTAAGATACTGACGAGCAGCACGCAGCATAAAACCTGAAACAGACTACGAGTTACTGGTTTTATGTTGGTTGCATAGAGCCATTTTCATAAGAAATAACTAGAGGGCTATAACATCTGGAACTAAGCAAGAGGGCCTTAGGTCCTAAGTTGCTAACCTGAAGAACCTAAACTGTTTAGACCAGCTTTTATATTGGTTCCGTAACTATTGAAGAACTCAGTAGAGATGCCTTTAGACTAATATTTTGAGCTTGTTCCATAATAATTGCGCAAAAGATGTGACTTCTACAGTGCTCACAAGGTTTTGCTTTAGCCATAAAAGAAACACTGCCCAGATCCCTGTGAGCCATGTTTTTTTTCAATGAACCAAAACGTTTTTTTATCATCAGAATAAATGTTCTGTGCGAGTTGTCAAAAAATGTGACTTCTGAAGTGTTCACAAACTTTTGTTTCATTTAAATTTGTGACCAACTTTCGTACTCCATGTGACCCTGTTTTGAACTCGGCACAAATGTTCTGACCACTTTTCATGAGCTGTTCCCTAGGTAAATGTTGAAGATGCAAGACAGACAAAAGTTGATCACAAAAGCTTGTACATAATTTATATTGTTCTAACTTTTATATACAAAATCGAGTCATTGCTAATTAATTCATGGGTATGCCTTGACATAAGGTTATGGGTTTAATGCTTTATAAACAAAATATTTTTGTTTGATGTCATCATTTGTATATTACATCAAAGTTTATGTTATTATAAGTTTGAGAATGAAATCTGAAATAGCTTATCTGCATTACCCAATTCATTACATTGTATAATATTATACGTTGAAAGAAATGACAAAATTATCATTTAAAGGTGTCAAAACAGAGTATGTAGTTCCATGTTTAAATTTCTAACAATCACTGTTTCAATGATTTATGATAAATTATAAATGGCTAAAAGAGAGTTCATAAGTACAAAGTTACCTGGAACTCAGTCTGACTGGGGCTGACTGTAGCTAGCAGCCCTTGAAGCTTTCTCAGCACGGCAACCACGTGCACACGAGACTCTGTCTTCCCATCCATGCATAGAGCAGCCAGGCTCACACGTAGGCCCAGCAGGGGACCAGTCCTGGAGAACAAAGAGTAATCTTTACAATATGAAAGAATTATTCAAATGTTACAAAATATCTAGTTAAAGCATGCAAAATTTGGAAACTTCAATTGGTGAGTTGGGTCCAAAAATAAACAATGCAGATGTACAACAACGATTCACTGTTTACTTACCATGTTCTTTTCATCATGTTATCACAGGATCCAGATCCAGACCCTTATGGTCCTATATCAGCATACCTAGTTTCATCAACCTAGCTCAAATATTTTATAAGTTGTCTAAGAATCCAGATTTTAGTTTTCACTAATTTCTGTATCCATTATCATATGGCCATCTATCTACATACTGAGTTTCATCAACCATAGCTTAAGTGCTTTGAGTTATTGCAAGACCAAGATTTTTGGCTAGAAAAACAGACAGACAGACAGACAGAAAGATAAACAGACGCACTAAACTGAAATAATATACACATTACCAATATGGCCTTTCATCCTCATACCAAGTTTCATCAACGTATCTTAAGAGCTTTTGAGCTATTGCAGAATCAAGATTTTTCAGACAGACTGACAGATGGACAGACCGACAAAACTGAAAAAAAACATGCATATTCCCCCTTTATTCATATACTGAGTTTCATCAATCTAGCTTAAGTACTTTTTGAGCCATAGCAGGATCCTGAATTTTTGGGTGTACAGAGAGTCAGACAGAAAAACAAACAAAACTGAAATATGTGTAATGTGCAAATTTCAAGTAATGTCACTCTATCCACATACAAAGTTTTATCAAACTAGCTTGCAGACTTCTTTAGTTCTTGCAGGATCCAGATTTTAGTTTTTCAATTATTTCTGTAATAATAGCATATGTACTAGTGCTCAACCGGGTACCTAAAAAAATCCGAGCCCGCGGGTCAAAAAAAATACCCGCAGATCCGGGTCAAAGTTTCTGCGAACAGTACCGGTTTTGGTCGCTATAGTTACGAAGTAGAAGATTATATGATTAAAGTGTAGATATATTAAACAAGTGAAGTAAAATTATATCCTTTATCATTTGAAACAGTGTTTCTATTCCAAATATTCATAAATAAATAAAAAAGATGCACAAACCGCATAAAATTCAAGTATTATTTTTTATTCAAATACCAAAATGACGACGTTTTTTTGTTTTTTTAGTATTTGTTGCCATAGCAACCAGAATTTTTGATGTAGGAACAAAATAAATGACGTGCATAATCTCCACATTGGCATCTGTCCATGTTTCAAGTTTCCTGAAAAAATATGAAGAACTTTTATAGTTATCGCAGGATCCAGAAAAGTGTGACAGACAGACAGACAGACAGACAGACAGACAGACAGACAGACAGACAGACAGACTGACTGACAGACTGACGGACTGATGGACGGACAGAGCGCAAACTATAAGTCCCCTCCGGTTAAACCGGTAGGGGACAACAAGTATATTCCAAATATAGCCCTCTATCAACATACCATGTTTACTTTTTGACTTATCACAGGATCCGGATTTTAGTTTTCAATTATTTCCATAACCATAGCAACCACAATATTTGTACTTAGAAAAAATTGAAATAACATGCATATTGTCCATAATTGCCCTCTATCCTTAAAAGGCAAGTTTCGTTAACCTAGCTAAACCACTTTTTGAGTTATCACAGGGTCCAGATATGGATGGACAGACTGACACATGCATGGAATAGGGGTAAAGCTATAATACCCTCCGGTTACGCTGGTAGAGGACTAACAAGCGTATTTACATGTAACAAACCTGTATTCAGATGAAGACACACAGCAAGTTTCCAGTGCATCTTGAGCTTTCCGCACAGCCATAGCTCCCTGAAAGTATCATCAATATATTAACACAAAGAGTACATATATCTGGTTTTGTGAATGTTTGTTTTATGTAAACTACGTATGTTTTTACAATTTATATAAAGCATTTTCTTTGAAAGGATCACTTCGCATACAATGAAAACTCTATAAGTTATTACATGGATAAGTTTTAGTTATTCATTTAATTCAAATACCTAATCAAACTAAAGATATTGAGCGTAAACAGTTTTCTATATTTAGTAACAGTGACCTTAATCAAACTGGTCTCCTATGCAATTCGAAGCTAGGTCTGCATTAAAACAACCAACATACAACATTTCAGAACAAAATCTGCATAAAAACTCAAGCCATGAAGCGGAAACAGTTTTTTTCTTTTTTTTTTTTAGAAAAAGTGACCTTGAACTTGCCCCAACTTGTACCAGATGGAATCCTGTGCTAGGTATACATGTAAGCACAATATTTCAGAACAATGTCTCCATCCAAACTCAAGTAATTGAGCAAAACCCATTTATTTCTATTTTTAGAGACAGTGACCTTGTCCTTTTTCAGATTGGCCCCAAATGAACTTCCATGCACAGTCTGCATATAAGCAGCCTACACACAAAACTCCATATAATACCGCCATCCAAACTAACGTTTTTCAAAGGACATCATGCTTTTTATATTTGAAGCAATAGTGGCACTGATCTTGAACTTTAGCACTAGCCCAAAATGTATCAAAAGCTAGGTCTGCTACCTTCAAACAAAATTTCAGAGTAATACCTCTATCCAAACAGAAGTTATTCTCCTACTCACGAAAAGAGTGAAGCCAACATTAACCCTACAGGCCCCAAACACAATCCAAAGCTAAGTCTTTGTGCAAGCTTGCCAAATTTTCATTGAAATTGATCAATGTTAAACGTTTAAGCGCTGGAACCGAATTTTAAAGGCCTTTGCAAACAGTTTGGATCCAGATGAGACGCCACAAAACGTGGCGTCTCATCAGGATCCAAACTGTTTGCTATTCTGATAGTGGTCTTTGAAAAAAAGTGAAGAAAATGATGATTTTAGAAATTCAGCAGACGACATTTTAGCAGACGACAAATTTCCCAGCATGCAAAGGGTTAAACGTTTTACTATTTTCAGTTACAGTGATTATGACCTTGAACCGACTCAACCTACATGTAAAGCAATCCCAAGCTAGGTCTTCATGTAAACTATATACCTTCATAAACAATGTAAGTGCAATATCTGCATTCAAACTCAAGTAATTGAGAGGAAATTGTTTTACTATTTTTATACCAGTGACCTTGACCCTACATGCCTAAAATACAATCCAAGATAGGTGTCCATGCAAGCTTATTATGTCCAAAGTTTTACCAATATTAGTGATCGACTGGCAGAAAACGGCCTTTTTTTGGACAACCTGGTTAAATATATGTGTCGCGTTCTAAGAAAACTGGACAAAATGCGTGTGTGTAAATTGTCATCCCAGATTAGCCTGTGCAGTCCGCACAGGCTAATCAGGGACGACAATTTCCGCTTTTATGAAATTTTTCGTATGAATGATGTCTCTTCTTAGCGAAAATCCAGTTTAGGTGGAAAGTGTCTTCCCGGATTAGCCTGTGCGGAGTGCACAGGCTATTCTGGGATGACACTTTACGCACATGCATTATGCCCAGTTTTCTCAGAACACGACACATATTTAAACCATATTCAATAAATAGCCACCTATTTTAATATTCAAACCAAAACCTGAGCCACAGCAGTAACCAAGAAGCACTCACCCTGGCACCAGCCACATCTGGGAAGTTTTCTGCCACTAGATTGGACAGCATTACACCCAGACCAAAGCCATGGACGAGGTGCAAAATGGGCTGCAAGTCCGAGTCTTCTTGTCGCCCTGGCAACCGATTCTGCAGGTGCTCCAACACCGTGAATGTCAGCTCTGGGAAAAACATGCAGGCTTATATAGCACAAATCAAATTCTCCTATGGTCCCTTTACAAAACGGTAATTTTACTTTCAAGGCATTTCCTTTATTTCAAATATTATATAATATTTATAAATTTCAAAATGCATCTCACTTAAATGCAGACACCAGATTTTTAATTGAAGTTGTAATTATATGGGCTTATTGGATATATATACACACTAGAAAAATATGTATACAGTTATCGATACAGTAAGGTTTATATGCATGTATTGGCTAATGACAACACAACATGGCAATAAATGAGCTCAGAAGTTATAACCGGGTTCTGTTTATAACACGGTCTTGTGTCTTGGACCCTGTCATCCATGATATATTGGAGTTACAGTGCACTATCATTGTGAAATCACGGCATACATTTTACAAACAATATTATACAAATTAACATAGCTCAATACGATTAATGTTGTAATCATAATAAAACATATATATGTGTCGTGTTCTGAGAAAACTTGGCATAATACTTGTGCGTAAATTTTCATCCCAGATTAGCCTGTGCAGTCCGCACAGGCTAATCAGGGACGACAATTTCCGCTTCTATGACATTTTTCGTTGAAATGAAGTCTCTTCTTAGCAAAAATCCAGTTGAGGCAGAAAGTGTCGTCCCGGATTAGCCTGTTCAGACTGCACAGGCTAATCTGGGACAACACTTTATGCACAAGCATTATGCCCAGTTTTCTCAGAACATGACACATATATTCATGCATGATGGTCAGTGTAAGATTAGTTTTCATACTGGAATCATGAAAAAGCGTTTATCCCACTTACTTCATGTTATGTTGTCATTTATCTTGTAAATATTTGCACAATAAAACAGAGTAGGAAAACAATTCAAACAAGTAATGAGTCCAGTCATGCGAAATGGGTTTTTACGCCATATGACTGCTGTTTTAAATAGGAGTTGAAAACACAAAATTTTGAGACTATATATTCTTAAGTGAAAGTTTGAGCCCAGTAATGAAAGAGTAGTTCAAAACACAAGCTGGGGATGTATACATTCTGATGGACAAGTGCAATGCTTAATTAATACGCACTCTGTCGGGGCATAAAAATATGGGAAAAAGTTGTAGAAGTGGGAGTTTCTATAGAATTATCCTTTATTATGTTATCAATAAGTACAAAACAAGTAAACATGGACCAGTTTCAGGTAAAATGTAATTAATTATTGCTGTTGTGTTATTTAAGTTGTTAATAATTCTTATAATGTAAGCTTAATTTTGTTAAAGCCCCATTAAAACTCAAAATCAACAAATATTTCGCAAAAAAATCATAAACAAAATTTAACCCATAAAAAATCAGTGTTCCTAATAGCAATAGCCCCAATTTCAACGCTAGATGGGGTCTGGTAACATAGATTTAACAAGATACAAAATGCTTTTTTTATTTTTTGTGTTACAATATATTCAACACATATTCATTTATCTTGTTAGTGTTTGTATGTCATATGAACAGATATCGTTGCTGGAAATTAAAATGGAATATATTTTATATTTATGGTTGAACTTTATTTGAAGAAATATTTTACGAAAAATTCTTTTATTTTGAGTGTAAATGTGGCTTAAAGTCTGTCTAAACAAAATTGAACAATTGAAAAAAATAGCATGACTATCTAAAATGGCAGGGTTGCTAGTCATATTATATTCAAAGTAATTAAATAGGACCCGTTTGCTTGACAGACCATTGTATGTAGCCATGGTGATGGAGGTCAGGTGACAGAGAGCAAGGACGGCTGCAGCCTGCGCCAATACACTGGCAGGAAGGCGATCATCTGCACTGCGCTATAATTAACACAAACACAGAGCGTGCAAAAATAAAAGCTCTGAAAGTCCACACTGAACCACAAACCAGCTTACAGTAAGATAATTATTCTGATGTAATTGGATACTTTTGAGACACAACAATTCTAAAAATGGTAATTTATCAAACGTTGAAATTAAACATATTGATAAGACATAAAAGTACATCCAATAGTTCCTTTTGGTTTACATAAGATTCAAAAGGTATTATTGCATGTCATCACTAATCAGAAACACACATTGTCATAGTATTTAAACAGAAAAAATAATTTAAGCAACTTTGTTTTACAAATACAAAAGTCAAAATGAATAAGGTGTGTAATCAGAAACACACATTGTCATAGTATTTAAACAGAACAATATTTTTTAAGCAAATTTGTTTCACAAATATAAAAGAAAAATTAAAAAAATAAATATGGGGTGTTATATATATGTACAGTGCGTTAAAGGTAGCCAAACCTGTTGACAGAATCCCATAAGACCAGCCTTTGGCTTGAAGGTGAAATCCACCAATGACATGAGGCTATCTAGTATCAGCATGAGCCAATGGGAGTGGCTGATGTGTTCTGTGATCTGATTGGCTGTTGCCATCTCTTCCTTGCTCAGACTGGCTGCATAGCGATGTACTGCCTGCGCCAAACCAGTCAGTGCCAGTATAGCATTGAACTGTACTGTGGGGCTACCTCTGCAGGGAAATGTTAATAAGTCTGTGACTGTTATAATAAAACGCTTAATAATGTAGGATATCTAAAACTAGGAAAGAAGATTATTAGAACTGAGTGATCACGGTTTCAAATTTATTTGCAAAAACCATTCATAGGAAAAAAAAACTCTAAAGAACTATTGTGTTCAATTTCCCAGATATGCTTATTGTTTTAATAATTTTTTTACAAAACAGTGCACTGTTACTCATGAATTTGTAATAGAATTGCGCAATTTCATAAAAAAAAAGTCATTTTTATTCCAACAAATATCATAAAATTAACAGTCTTTGGTAACAAATAAGCCAGTCATTCAACAATCTAACAAACAAGGCACAAATTAGAAGCAGGTCAAAGAGCCAAATAGAAAAAATCAAACTGTACCGTGTGGATTTCTTGATCACTTCTGTAACTGTATCCCTCACCCTATATGTAAATATATAAATACAACATTAAATAACAAAATATCACAATTCCTCAAAATACTAAATCCAGTTACAAATACACAACATAATGTATTGACATCTTAGGAAAATAACAAAAAAAAAAGATTGCCAATGTTCCTTTGAAGCTCATCAAATTCACTTTACTGTTACCTGGTAATGTCTCATGAGAAACATTTAAGGAAAGCCAGCACCTCTTTTTTAACGGAACAGAACAATTTTCAAGTTCTGCCCAAAATAAAATTAAAAGAAAAGCTCTGAGCAAGACTCATTATGACTGGGGGAAAAAATACAACTTCTAGAGTGTTTTAATTCAGCCACATAATGAAAACTTGCATGCCCCTGGCAGTAGTGTTTTTACTAAATTGACCAGAATGCAAACAGTTTCATTATGATTAGGCAAAAAATGAGACTTCTAGAGTCTTCACAAATTTTTAATAAAGCCATTAGAAAAAGTGCCAAGTCCCCCGGCAGCAATGTCTTTTAATGGACCAAAACCATTTTCAAAAAAAATAAAATGTTCTGAACAAGTTTCATGATCATTGAACAAACATTTGACTTCTAGAGTGTTCACATGGTTTCAATATAGCCATATATAAAAAAAAAGGCTCTGCCCCCTGGCCAAGTTTGTCAATGGATGAGATCAATCTTTGAACTCTGCTGAAACATGTGTAGTGTTCTAAGAAAACTAGGCATAATGCTTGTGCGAAAATTGTCATCCCAGTTTAGCGTGTGCAGTCCGCACAGGCTAATCAGGGATGACAATTTCCGCTTTTATGGATTTCTTCGTTTAAATGATGTCTCTTCTTAGCGAAAATCCAGTTAAGGCAAAAGTGTCGTCCCTGATTAGCCTGTGCGGACTGCACAGGCTAATCTGGGATGACACTTTACGCACAAGCATTATGCCCAGTTTTGTCAGACCACGACACATATTATTAGAACAAAATTAATGTTCTGGGCTAGTTGCATGATGATTTGTCAACAAATGTGACTTCTATAGAGTTTACAAGGAGTCACTATAGCCGTATAAGGTAAACTGCTCCACCCCGATATCAGCAATATCAGCAAAACTGACCCATCCCATTCCAGTCATGTTTTTCAACAAACCTTACCATTTTCAAACTCAGCTGAGACTTAATTGGAACAAATTTTCCGAACAAATTTCATGATGATTACGCAAAAAATGTGACTTCTAGAGTGTTCACTTTTTTTTTAAAGTTATTCTACTGACCTATTTTTTGACCCAATGTTACCCAGTTTCCAAGTTTAATAAAGATTGGACAATAAATGTTGCCACCAGAGTATGTTGACAATGGATGACGCGCTACGGAAAAAGGTAATCACAAAATTTCAACATGAGCACAGTGTGCTCAGGTGACCTGTTACAATTTACAATTGTTCACACATGCATGAATTTAAAGCTTTAAAGCCGTATAGTCTAGCAGGGTTTTCTTGCGTGTGAATGTTGTGGTACAGACCAGAGCCAGGCGGCAGTTGTCTTCTCCTGTGCCTCCTTGGTATCGATGAAGTCTCGCCTCAGTTGAGCCTCTATCTCAGTCTTCCTGGCCTGAATGAGTATTGTGATAACATGTAGGTATTCCCTTTACAGTTTGTAGTCCCTTAGAAAATCAAATTAAATTACAGGCCTTTCTTAATAGTTCAACTTAAAAAATCTTCATTTCCAACCCTAGGATACTGTTGAGCAGCAAACAGCATAAAACCTGAACAGCCTGCGAGTAACTCACAGGCTGTTCTGGTTTTATGCTGGTTTTAAAAGCCATTTTCACATAGCTTCTGAGTGGGAATGGGTTGAACACCTGTTTCTAGGGTTTCCTTATTTCTATATAATGGTATCATGCTTGATTATAAGGGTAAGTAACAATTGCAAAATGACCTTTTAAGATTATGAATATTTATACATCCACCTTTAATGTGCCACCCACAAAATGCCATGACGCATTTGCTTTCGTACAGATAGGTGTTTCATTGAGAGTTAAAGTAGGCAGGGATTCAAAGCTACTTTTTTCATTAAAGCTTTACAAAATAGATGTTGTTAAATATTTTTGTTCAACATAAAATGGTGATTTGATTTACCTGCCTCTTAGATCTGAATAAAATCCCAGTATATTTTCAAGGGAAAGATTAATTTGGCAACATCAAACGTTACATACTCCCCATAGACACCAAGTACTAATTATATTCCCAGGAAACAGACTCGAGAGCGTTTCAAATAAGCCTTAGGCTTTCGATGCAATCAAGCTTAAATAAATTGGTTTAAACTAAACATACTTGCATCATGGAAGCAAACAAGCGCTCCATGAAGGCTGCCCAGGCCCCGGGTAGGGATGTCGTCTGCTGCCAGTTGGAGGGCTGGGCCTGCACGTCCTGCAGCAACAAGGTGAACGTCTGCTGGAACTGCTTGCCATGACTCATGCTGTAGTGTTTCCGGGGGCGACCGTCCCGACCAACCTCTACAGGCGGGTCGTAGCAGAACAGCAGGGCCGCTGGGTGGGGGAAAATACGGAGTGCATTTGTACATACAGCATTTAGTTTAAATAAGTCTGGGCTCGTATTCACTAACCAATTCCTAGACTTAAGTCCAAATATAAAGAGTATTCTTAAAACTGTAATGTTCTAAAGAAATTCATTATTTTTGAGTCAAACTTTTCATTTAACACCCCATATTTCATCATTTTTTATAGAGAACAGTTTCCTAATGACAAAAGCAACATTGATAGCCTGTACCTTATTCAAACTCTGAATTAAGATGTCTCAAGTCTAAGACTGTTCTTTATGTCGAAGAATGGGTTGATGAATACGGGCCCTGATTTTAGCTTGGTATATGTTATTGTAACATCTATTTCCTGTGTTGAAAACAAATGTATGTTGACATGTTTGGACTTATTTTAATTGAAATGTAAATAGAAAGTTGTTATTTAGAACTCAGTGAAAACTGGTTTTTCCACTTATTTTCATTAGGTGCAAATAAAAATGACCTAAATTCATGGGGTTCTTAATTGTATTTCAAACTTAAGTAACATTAAATCTTTTATCCACAGGCAAATATTCCTATGACATAAGTGCATATCAGTTAACGGGTGTAAAGACTAGTCGAGTTCCAAATAATGTCTATTAGTAAACATTCTGAAAATAACATTCTGAAAATTTACCAACCCCTTACCGAATAGATAAAACATTTCATCATGGTAAAATAATTATGAATTATTGATCATGCAGTAAGAAAAAACAAGATAAAAACTAAACACTACCAGCGAGACTGGGTCTCAGGCCGATCTGCTTTGACTTCTCATACAGGGTTTGAATGGTGACTGGTATGCCTGCGATTGCTTTGTTCTGATTGGCTGATGCCCCCGGTCGCCGTAACGATGTGTAGTATATCCCACGGGGCAGGTTTGACACCTCTTCAGCAGTCATGGAGGCCATCAAATTCTTGAAGCCTTTTGACGAAATGGAAAGAAATAAGACTTTACAAACAATTTATTGGTCAATAAACAATTATTTGCAATTAAGTAGGATAGCAATTAAATAATGATAGTTTTAGTGAAGATTGTTTTATAGCCAATCATCGGTACGACTAAGAATTTGTTAACTGACAGACAAATAACAAAAATCTGACAATTATATCTTTTTTGATATGATTTATTTAAACATCCGTACAACTGATTTCCTATGCTGTGGTAGGCTTAGTAATTACTTTTGTGTGTTTATAACCTGTAGTTAGTTTATACGATGTTTTCAGAGGTATTATGTTACAAAAGATATGTAACATGATACTTTCCAAACTTTTTTTAAACAAAGAAGAAAATGACAGTTGTCAAGCTACATGTACCCAGCGAAAAATATTCCTGATTTTGAGGAAAATACATTAAAAACGTGAAAATAAAAGAACACATTTTTTAAAGAACAAAAAACCATCATACATCTTTTCCCACACACAAATCTTTTCCTGAATAATAACAATAACACAATCATTCACCTTCTAAGGGCATTCCACTCATTTGCTGTAGAAGACGGATGTAGCAGATGCCAGGAACGTTAGGAACTAGTGTATCCATGGAAACATCTTGGCTGGCTCCCTCTTCTAGACCAGATTTTGCTTGTGCCACAAAATCTTCTACGAGCTGGTTACCAAGAAAATACAGAATTTTTAACATACTCACTCTTCATTAAAATCAATAGTTAAGTAATACATTAGAAAGAAACAGTCCAGGAAGCGTTTTTATTGCCATATTTGCCCTCTTAGTGATGCCTTGACCTTCGAGGTAGGGACAGGCTGTTTTATATGCAACAAGCTGTCGCCTGATTGTGGTTTCTTGTGGTAAGTTATTTCAAAATTACATGAGGAATGACAAAGTTACAGTCCTGACAAGCTGTTTCATGGCCAAAGTTTACCATTGACCTTTGAGGTAGGGAAATGAGTGTAACTCATCTATCTCCACGTGTTAGTCATTTGTTATGAGGTATTTAAAAAATTGCATTAGGCATGCCTAAGTCACAGTCCAGACAAGCTGTTTTATTGCAAAATTGACCTTTGACCTCTAAGTATGACCTTGACCTTTGTGGTGGGGAAGCAGGTAATACACGCAACACCCTGTCTTCTTATGGTGGTCATTTGTGTTCAGTTTTTTTTTTAATTGCATGATCAGTTACACAGCTTAAATCAGAACAAGCTATACATATGTACAAATTTAACCTTTGACCTCAAAGTGTGACCTTACCTTTGAGGTAGGGATACGGGTGTTACACACAAAATGCGTCTTAGGATGGGAAACATTTGTGGTATATGTTTTAAAATTGCATGATGAATAACAAAGATGCAGTCCAGACAAGCTTAAATGTCTTATCACACAAACCCACACATGTTTGTATATACCCTGTGAGTGCTATATATCAGACTTTTTGCAAGTGGGCTTAAAAAAAAATGTATTATGAGATAAGATACCATCAGACTATGGTCAAAACAAATACAAAACTGTAAGGTCAATTACACGACATTATAGTAATGACTGAAACAAATAATATCTTTTCCATAAAAAAAAATAATTTATAACCTGGAAGTTTATTTGTGATGCCTTAAATGTCTCTCTACTGAAGTATGCCAGTGAATTGAAGGCTGCCTTGACCACACGCTGATCATCCGTCCGTGTGTACAGCCACAGTCGGCATGTTGTCTCCTCAAGAAACACCTGCAAGTAAGCGTGAACACAGACATATATTTAAAAGAAAAGTCATACGCATGTTCCATTGTCATAGATTGAACTGACATATACTGACATCATATGAGGGGGAAAAAACATCACTAAAAAAAATAGCACTTTAAGATATTTTTACTAATTATCAATTGTTGTTTTTTAGTTCTATCTTTAAAATTGCATTTTTTTTTACACTTTTGGTCACTAACAATTAATTAATTTTCCTCATGAGTTCACAAGTTGTTTTTTTATTTCAGTTTGCATCAACCAGATTGTACAGATAAAATTGATGACATTAAGTATTCTTTGGACTGTACCTACCTGATATTTGGACTGTACTTACCTGATAATTGGAGTTTACCTAGAACCTACCAGATATTTGGACTATACCTATCTGATATTTGGAGTGTACCTACCTGATATTTGGACTGTACCTACCTGATATTTGGACTGTACCTACTTGATATTTGGACTGTACCTGCCTGATATTTGGAGTGTACCTACCTGATATTTGGAGTGTACCTACCTGATATTTGGACTGAACCTACCAGATATTTGGACTGTACCTACCTGATATTTGGACTGTATCTACTGTATCTACCTGATATTTGGACTGTATCTACCTGATATTTGGACTGTACCAACCTGATATTTGGACTGTACCTACCTGATATTTATAGTGTACCTACCTGATATTTGGAGTGTACCTACCTGATATTTGGAGTGAATCTACCTGATATTTGGAGTGTACCTACCTGATATTTGGAGTGTACCTACCTGATATTTGGACTGTACCTACCTGATATATGGAGTGTTCACTACCTGATATTTGGACTGAACCTACCTGATATTTGGACTGTAACTACCTGATATTTGGACTGTATCTATTGTATCTACCTGATATTTGGACTGTTTCTACCTGATGTTTTGACTGTACCTAACTGATATTTAAATTTTACCTACCTGATATTTGGAGTGTACCTACCTGATATTTTGAGTGCAACTACCTGATATTTTGAGTGAACCTACCTGATATTTGGACTGTACATACCTGATATTTGGACTGTACCTGCCTGATATTTGTTTAGTGTACCTACCTGATATTTGGAGTGTACCTACCTGATATTTGAACTAAACCTACCTGATATTTGGACTGTACCTACCTGATATTTGGACTGTATCTTCTGTATCTACCTGACATTTGGACTGTGTCTACCTGATATTTGGAGTGTATCTACCTGGTATTTGGAGTGAACCTACCTTATATTTGGACTGTACTTACCTGATATTTGGACTGTACCTACCTGATATTTGGACTGTACCTACCTGATATTTGGACTGTACTTATCTGATATTACTCAGTGCTGACAGCTAGCCCTGGCACCAGTGACAACATTAGACTTTATCAACCTGATGTTTGGACTGTACCTACCTGATATTTGGACTTTACCTACCTGATATTTGGACTGTACCTATCTGATATTCCTCGGTGCTGACAGCTAGCCTTGGTACCAGTGACAACATTGGACTATACTTACCTGATATTTGGACTGTACCTACCTGATTTTTAGACTGTTCCCACCTGATATTTGGACTGTACCTACCTGATATTTGGACTGTTCCTACCTGATATTTGGGCTACATCTACCTGATATTTGGACTGTACCTACCTGATATTTGGACTGTATCTACCTGATATTTGGACTGTATCTACCGTATCTATCTGATTTTTGGACTGTATCTACCTGATATTTGGACTGTACCAACCTGATAATTGGAGTGTACCTACCTGATATTTGGACTGAACCTACCATATATTTGGACTATATCTACCTGATATTCCTCGTTGCTGACAGCCAGCCGTGGTACCAGTGACAACAGCTGACAGATCTTCTCAACTACCACACTCCTGAAACACAGCAACAAACTCCACAATGTTGATAACATGAGCCTCGCTCTGTGAAAAGGGGGTTAAATGCATGTGTGTTTAGTGTCGTCCAGATAATCTTGTGCTGTCTGCACAGGATATCACATTCAGCTTTTATGACATTTTTCATTTAAAGAAAGTGTCTTAATAGCAAAAATCAAGTTTAGGCGGGAAGTGTCTGCCCTGATAAGCCTGTGTGGACTGTACAGGCTAATCTGANGAGAACAGTTTCCTAATGACAAAAGCAACATTGATAGCCTGTACCTATTCAAACTCTGAATTAAGATGTCTCAAGTCTTAACTGTTCTTTATTCTTATGTTGAAGAATGGATTGATGAATAAGGGCCCTGATTTTAGCTTGATATATGTTATTGTAACATCGATTTCCTGTGTTGAAAACAAAAGTATGTTGACATGTTTGCACTTTTTTTAATTGAAATGTAAATAGAAAGTTGTTATTCAGAACTCAGTGAAAACTGGTTTTTCCACTTATTTTCATTAGGTGCAAATAAAAATGACCTAAATTCATGGGGTTCTTAATTGTATTTCAAACTTAAGTAACATTAAATCTTTTATCCACAGGCAAATATTCCTATGACATAAGTGCATATCAGTTAACGGGTGTAAAGACTAGTCGAGTTCCAAATAATGTCTATTAGTAAACATTCTGAAAATAACATTCTGAAAATTTACCAACCCCTTACCGAATAGATAAAACATTTCATCATGGTAAAATAATTATGAATTATTGATCATGCAGTAAGAAAAAACAAGATAAAAACTAAACACTACCAGCGAGACTGGGTCTCAGGCCGATCTGCTTTGACTTCTCATACAGGGTTTGAATGGTGACTGGTATGCCTGCGATTGCTTTGTTCTGATTGGCTGATGCCCCTGGTCGCCGTAACGATGTGTAGTATATCCCACGGGGCAGGTTTGACACCTCTTCAGCAGTCATGGAGGCCATCAAATCCTTGAAGCCTTTTGACGAAATGGAAAGAAATAAGACTTTACAAACAATTTATTGGTCAATAAACAATTATTTGCAATTAAGTAGGATAGCAATTAAATACTGATAGTTTTAGTGAAGATTGTTTTTTAGCCAATCATCGGAACGACTAAGAATTTGTTAACTGACAGACAAATAACAAAAATCTGACAATTATATCTTTTTTTATATGATTTATTTAAACATCCGTACAACTGATTTCCTATGCTGTGGTAGGCTTAGTAATTACTTGTGTGTGTTTATAACCTGTAGTTAGTTTATACGATGTTTTCAGAGGTATTATGTTACAAAAGGCATGTAACATGATACTTTCCAAACTTTTTTTAAACAAAGAAGAAAATGACAGTTGTCAAGCTACAGTACAGCCCACGCGGAACAAACATATTTCGCGATCCGCAGCGTCAAGGCGCAACGAGTCGATGCCGAGTCGCCCGTTGAAGCCGCGTCAGTTCGCGGCGGAACGTCACATTTTGCCCCGATGCTTCGCATCTGTCCGTCGCGACATGCCGAGGCAAGCCTCGATCCGCGATATGACTCAGAGTCGATGCGCATCATAAAATATAAATCTTTTGAAAATGATTAGTTAGTCAATAAATTGTAAAAGAAAAATTATAATAATATTTAAAATCATAAATAATTTAATATGCGCGGATTCAAAATAGATAAAATAGTTAATCGACTTATGAGGTCGTCCATGAAAAAAAATAATGAAATTCGACCAAGATCGACCGATCCCGTGGTAATGTTTTTGTATAGAAAACTCGTTGTTTTACTACAAGCAAAACATCGTCTTTTAACTGATACTTACCAATTAATATAATCACAGTTTGCAACATTACTCTTGTTTTTATTTTGATAATTTAATCCAAAGTTTTCATGTTAGCAGGTGGTTATTTATACTGAACATGTAAACAAAGGATCAATGACATTATTAAAAGTATCGCACAAATTCGCAATCTGT
>VMBQ01002492.1:7163-26431 GCA_007657795.1 Dreissena rostriformis | reverse complement strand
AAGTACTGTTCCTCATTGCCGCACATACCACTTTTAATCGTTTTGTATATGCATCTTTGTAAAAGGAGATGGAGTTATCATTTTTTTGAGATCGATACATGATTATGTTTCTCTTTATATTCGCTTAATACATTTTATTTTCATAACATTTATTTATTTCACATGTTGCCGGTAAACATATTACCTTAATTCTGATTTATTTCAATAGCATTTTGGGTTACTTCCCTTAGATAATATTTGTTCTTTTGTTTTCGCATTTTTATTTGTACGGATTCCAGAACAACGACGATGTCAAAACTTTGATAGAACTTTGCTAATATATCAATTAGATTCCTCATTCGTACTTTTAAATGAATACAAACAAAAACCTTAGTACACAAGTTGTTTTTTATTTACACAAAGAAAACGTAGCAACAACATACTGGTACAACATTCAGACAACATGCGTATATGAACTAGTATTCAAGTTTCGTAATTATTATGTACATGCAGTGTGCACACACAAAAACAGTTTATCGCTATAAAACGCGTAAAATAATTCCAAACACGAGAGGGAGGCATTATGCATTTCTTTAACTGAATAGTTGTTAGAATATAAATTGTAGACGTATCTTGAAAATATGGCGAGTTTGAATGAACGCTCTCGACCGTATATTAATTTATTATTATTACAAAACAAATGAAATTGGTTAATATTTGAGCAACTACATTCCGAGTAGATGTATGTATATAACACTAAAATTGATTGGTCATTTGTAGGTAACGATAGTCGGGCAGCCTTAATTGCAAGACGCCGAACTGTGAATAACACGTCAATTTTCTTCGACTATAGATTTAACGCGGTGTATTAACACCCGTGCAAACTGCCAGATAAAATCAATAAATACACAAACCCTCTCATGATACCCTTCAGTATGCCAATTATCATCTCGTTAATTGATGGCAGCTGTTATGCAAACAAAGACGGATGCACTAAAAAAGTCTGCACTGAACAAACAAATATATATATTTTTTTAATTTATTTGCAAAAAAAAAATAAAAAAAATCGAATATTCGAATATGAATTTTGGATTCGAATATTCGGCCGATTTTCGAATATTCGAATATTCGGTCCCATCCCTAATTGTAACATATTTTTATCAATATATTACAATTTAACACATATAAAAATTGTTCAGTCTCACTTTAAGTCTAAATAAAATATTATATAACATTCCTATCCTAACAGCAGACGCCTAACATTACATGACATGAACTTAGAATTCTTATTTAAATTTACACTTAAGTAATCAAAATATCATGAATTGTTCATTCTAATATATAAATTTTGTGATTTAAAAAAATGCCTTTAGGCATTCCTGAGGAATGAGAATATCGAAAATTGAATATCATAACTTAAGACTGGAAGTACACAGAATAAATTGCCTGTCTTTTCCCAACAACTCTCAACCCTTTAACCGAATTTTAAAGGCTTTTGCAACAGTTTGGATCCAGATGAGACGCCACAAAATGTGGCATCTCATCAGGATCCAAACTGTTTGCTATTTTGATAGTATTTTTTGAAAAAAAAATCGAAAAAAATGCTAATTTTAGAAATTCAGCAGACCACATTTAAACAGACAACAAATTTCCCAGCATGCAAAGGGTTAAACCATTTATTTTCAAGTAATAAAACATTAAGGAGTGATCAGAATGGAAGAAAAGCAGCCAAACAAGTTTTTACTGAAAACAGGGTTAACAAAATGGGAAAAAAATCCTTCAGGTGTGACATTAAAAAATGATACAAAAGAAAAATAATTTGAGTCATCATGGTTGTCTAAGTTGATACTCTCCCGGATTTAAATATTTTATCCAAACAAACATTTTTTTTTTTTAACTCTGATAATCTGACAGGACTGAAGTCAAAGACTGAACTAAAACAAATGTAAAATGTGTGAAGACAAGCAAATTCGCTGAATTGATATCCCCCGCCAATTTTAAAATTTGGTGACAGACGGATCGACGGACGGATCGAGGGAATGAAGGACGGACAACAACAATTCTATATCCATCCGCATTTGGAGGGGGTAATAAACAGAGTGTTCGTGCTTTCTGAGAAAATGTCAAAGACGTGGAATTCATAACCACCTTTGCAAACTGTTTAACAATTGACCTGAAGGGGTGATCATCTGATTACAAAAACTGTTAAGCAATACGTTATTTAACATGACTTGTCCACAGTTATATCGTCAAACTTTCAACATTTGTTAATAAAAATAGCCAATTCTAAGAAAGACTGGGAACACATGTTAAAAGCGTGAAAATACTAATTGTTTGTTCTTTCAGGGAAAATGTCAAATGGTTGTTATTCATTAGCACCTTTGCAATTGACGTGATTGGGGATCTTTTTTTTAACAAAATCTGTTAAGCAATACGTTATTAAATATTACATGTTCACGCTACTATTGTCAAACTTGCAAACATTCTAAATGAAGTTATAAACACTTCTGGACATATCTAATGGAAATTGGTCACGAATTTCACCTTTTGAATGTCAGAAAAATTGTTATTCCGAACTCAATGTTTTACAGCCCTAGTGGAAACAACGTCTGGAACTAAACAATTTGGAAAATTTAAAAAGCTTATTGACATGTTCTTCATCATTTAGATTCCATTTCCATTTTGCCAACAAAATTGCTCTTTCCAAAGTTTTCTACCGATCACAATCCACTGCACTGCGCATACAGTGCTTTAAATATTTATATTAAAGATAATTTATGATCACATTGGTTCTATATATTCATGAATGGTTGTAAATGGATGTCAATTTGTAAAAGATATAATTCCATTTGCTGTGTGTGTAGAACATTTGTATCACGTTTAACAGAATTCTATCCTTTGGTCATCGCCCTCTTAGATTACAATTTTGTTGGGTTACAAGGGATTGCTTGAGATACAAATGACAACCCGTTCCAGAGAAGGCCCTAGGCAATTATGGTGCCAGGTGAGAAGCAGCTTGTAGATAAAAGTAAGGTATAATATCTCACGCTTAACTCTTTTCCACTCAATACAAATTTTGACAGGCTTGTTATCCCTTAGAAAATCAATTGAATTAAGACGTTTCTTGCTAATTTCAAGTAATGAGGGCTTCATTTCCAATCCTAAGATACTGATGAGCAGCAAACAGGCTGTTCTGGTTTAATGCTGGTTGCAAAAGCCATTTTTCCTTTGCTCCTGAGCAGGAAAGGGTAAAGACAAGTTAGTTAATAAAGGTTGAGTGCGCAATTGAACCTGCAACTGCTGAGTCCTAGAGCCAGTGTGTAACCACTAGACCATGGATCCGCTCTAGATCATGTTTGCATGGTTATCTACCTAACTACATGTACTGACCTTGTTTCTCTGAGCAGCAGAGCTTCCAACACCTTCCAAGTGGACACAATGTCAATCACCTGCAAAATAATTTGGGGAAAACCATGCTTCATGCATGTGCGTAAAGAATCTTTTCAGATTAGCATGTGCAGTGTGCACAGGCTAATCAGGGACGAAACTTTCCCCATTTAGAGATTTTTGTTTAAACGAAGGCTATTCTGGGATGATACTTTTATAAGCGCATGTATAACGTCTGGTTTTCCCACAGCATGGCTCAATAGTATTTAGACAGGATATTACAGAAGAACTTGTTAACAATATATATAGCATATAAGAAAAAAGTAATGCAGAATGCAAATAAAAATTCAAAATGGAATGGTTGCATCTGCAAGAGAGAAACCAATATTACCAATACACCCATCCAAAGAACCTTTATTTAGTAAAATGACCAATATGCCAATACAACACATCAATAAAGATAATGAACTGGTTCTTTAATTATGTTCAGACCAAGTATTTTGCTGAACAAGAGTGATATGATGACCCTATGTCTATCAACTGATTAACCAATGAAAAGAGCTGCCAACTAGTGTCTGCATGTCTTTAATTTATAGCTACCTAGTTTTTGCACCATTTTGCTAAGACAATACTGAAAAAAATGTTCTCTGAATAAGTTTCAANATTAAACATCACTGTGCACCTTTAATGAACAGATTAATATCAACGCCTCTAATCTAATAATCTGCAGGATGTCATTCTTAAACCTTGTAAAAAAATGCTTTTATCGGGTTTTCATTACCCCAATGTAACACCTGACCCCTAAATGACAGATGGTCACGACCCCCCATGCCTGTATCATGACCTAATAGCTGCGAGATTTCCTATGGTTTGCACGGGTATCCATGCCCATCTCTGTGTGTGGCCATGTAGGGTGTCAACCCACTGCTCCCACTCAATTAGGCCTCCATGATCGTTGACAAATTGCTTGATTGATACGTCTGATTTTATTGCAGTAAAAATGTCTGTGTGCACCAACTGTAATTGTTTGCCTTTGAAATAAAAGATATATTCACAGGCTTGCACTATAATAAAACAAATAACTGCAATAAACTCCCATGGTTTTAACAATTATTTAAAGTATTCAATTTGAGTGTTCAATTACCCAGTTTTAGAAGCTGATACAGAAGGTAGCACTTCCCTTCTCGAAATAAAATGCACTTTTTAACAAAATACGCTTTAAAAAGTGTATTTTTCCTGCATTTTTTACAAAAAGTGTATTTATTCTGCACTTTTTTCATAAGAAAGTGCACTTAAGTGCGCTTAAGTGCATTATTTCTGCATTTTCTTTTTCTTTAAGCGTATTTTTCTGTACTTTTTCATGTAAGAAGTGCATTTTTTTCAAACAAAGTGTATCTTCTGTAGACAAAGTGTATCTTTTTATGCAAGCAGCATTTTATTTTTGGTGAAGTGCATTTTTTGTGCAAATAAGTGTATCTTCTGATTTTCAAAAAATATGCTTTCTGTCTGTACAAGTCTATTTAAAAGTGCATCTTCATAAAAATAAGTGCAACTCTAATATTCAGTATGTTTTAATCATTTGATTAAACAAGAGATGTGTTTGTCAGAAACACAATGCCCCCTACTACGCCGCTTTGAAAAAAAATAATAATAATAATTTTGGACCTTGAAGGATGATCTTGACTTTCACCACTCAAAATGTGCAGCTTCATGAGATACACATGCATGNATAAAATGGACAGTTGGAAAAAAAACGGGATCCAAGCACCCCCCCCCTCCCCCCGCGTTATATTGGATACAGCGTTATAACGGATCGCGTTATAAAGGAGCTATAGTGTATTTTTTAGAACATTGTTCTAACCAGTTTTTATCAAGATTGAGTAATAAGATTAGACATGCTGACCTATTTTTGACGCATATGACCAAAACTCAAACTTGGCCTAGATATTGTAAAAATAGCATTCTGACCAAGTTTCATCATGATTGAGTCATAAATGTGGCTTCTAAAGTAGTAATAAGGCTTTTCTAAGATTTGATCTTCTGACCGACAGACTCTTGACACATGTGATCCAAATTCAAACTTGGGATAGATATTGTCAAGATAAACATTCTGAATAAATGTCATAAAGATTGAGTGAACAATGTGGCCTCTAGAGTGGTAACAAGGTAACAGTTGACAGTTCTCAATGCACAACACATGACGTTGTAGCTGAACATAAACTGATCAAAATAGCTCATGCTCAAATGAGCTAAAAAATTAAGTAGTGAAATGCTTTTATCAAAACAACTTAACTTCTGTTTTGCATGAGAGTTTAGGTAAAGATTGGAAGTACAATGGTGATATCTTGCTACCAACATCTTCATCAATGTTTACAATGGTGATATCTTGCTACCAACATCTTCATCAATTATTTACAATGGTGATATCTTGCTACCAACATCTTCATTAATATTTACAATGGTGATATCTTGCTACCAACATATTCATCAATATTTACAATGGTGATATCTTGCTACCAACATCTTCATCAATATTTTCCAAGTTCAGATTAAATTGTTATGCTCTCAAGGTATCAATGTCATTTATATCTGAAAATGGGCAATTATTTTTACAGACTATTAGAGATAAGTACAATGTGCGGCATGGCCAAACATTGACTACACCATGTTAACCTGCAATTTTCCACCCATCTTAATCCCAAGTCATCACAACTAAGTGACATTAATTGAAATATGAGACCCCTTTCTATTGGCTTGATAATCTTAAAATAGCAAATGGCGTTGTAATTCAAACTAAAATTGCAGTAGTAAAAGAATAGCTGAAAACCTATACTTCTTTTGTTGGTTACAGAAATCTGGTTGTCCCGACAGAATTGCTTTGGACAGAGCTAGGGCTGTAAAAGATGTGTTACCCAGTCCAGCAAGCATGAATATTTTCAGTGAACTCCTGTCAAAGCCTGTCAGCATGTTGGTGACATGGTGACACTTTAGCAATAAAAGTTCACCCAAAACCTATGAACTTTCAATTATTACTTCATAAAACACAACCTTAAGATTAAAAACGCAAATGAGTAATAAAACTCTTTTTAAGATGGAATTTGACACAAATATCCTTTCAAGATGTTGTATTCTTATAACTTGTGAAGGCAATTAATGTCTCTTTAATTGAATATACAGATCTGTTTTATGTGCTTCTCCAATTGCACAGGCAAATGTTTACAACTTCTAAAACACATTCAAAAATGTATGGCAAAACATTTGAGAAGCCTTTTTAAAATTCAATTTATCAATTGAAACAGTGAACTGAAAACTATGTTGACATTAAATATGAGAAATTGAATGTGTCACTATAAAAGACATTGAAACTGTTCAAGTACTTTTTAAAAAGCCCTTTATTCCTACTCTAGTATTTACAAATGCACATATGAATGGAATGTCATTCACAGCAAAGTGAACAAGAGGACCATGATGGTCCTGGAGTCGCTCACCNAAGTGCAGAATAAATACACTTTTTGGAAAAAATGCAGGAAAAATACACTTTTTAAAGCGTATTTTGTTAAAAAGTGCATTTTATTTTGAGAAGGAAAATTGCCCCCAAAAATAGCTGAAATGAAATTGTATAAAACAGTTTAATTATTGCCACCAACCTGCAAGTGTGAAGATTTGATGTTCAGCTGATAAACTTGATTGACCTATGTAATGCTGTTACATAAAATAAGTATTTGATGAGCATGAATTTGCCATTTCCATATATTCAATATGATTTATTGTGTTTGTTTTTTTCTACAAAATGGTATTTTGTATTTTTCTGACAATATTTTGTGTTTTTATTAGTATTTGACATTCATTGTGTACCAATATGAGCTAAACAAACTTCATATCTGAATTATACTACTGTGTGATATGCTTATAAACAATATGTGACAAATTTTACTTATTTTTGACTGTACTATATACGTACATCCTATATGTTTCATTTAGTTTCAGAAAATATCTCTCATATTGTAATTTCATACTCTAAGATTTCTATGAGTTCATATAGAGGATATTTGTTGCATTCGTTGGAATATCGATTTTATTTCACGAGTGATCATAGAAAATAATATTTTCNACAAAAACCAACTTCTGATCGAAAAACCTGAAAAAAAAAAAAGTTTTATTGGTTTATTTTAATGTGTTTGGGTATGAAAGTGAGTTAATTTCTTTAGAAGGGCAATGAACTTAAAAAACAAGTAGCCCATACATGCCTTAAAGACTGCAAGAACAATCAAAGAGAATTAATTGGCCCATATTGATATACAAATTTGTATGCAACCCTCTGGTGGCATCTCACAGACAAGACTAAAGTGATTGAAAGAATTTGAAGCATGGACTGGCAATACAAACTCTTATGGCTATTAGGACTGTCTGTTGAGATTGAAATAATCAGTAAAACCTCTCAATAGCATAAAATATGCAAATGTTAAATAACTTTAAGATAATGCAGCAAGTGCTTACAAAATATAAATGCCAAATACAGAAGCACGAGAAAGTATTAACTGCACCTAAATATGCAGTGTCTATGTGTATGACTTGCAGAGAAAATGATGCAATACAATACAAACTGGTATGGATATTCGGACTGTCTGTAGGAACCGAACAAATCAGCAAAACCTCTACATAGCATTTGATATGCAAATGTTTAAAGGAATTTTTGAATAATGCAGCAAGTGCCTGACTGTAACATTTAAAACCCAAGTGCAAATGCTGTATGTCTATGAAGCCACTCATGGGAAATTAGAAACTGACAGAACAATTTCACAGTCTGAATTCAAACATGTTTCTGTGGATTTTTCAATTATGGAAACCGTGCAACAGCCGGAAATGAAAATTTGATGAAGTAACTAAAATTATGTCCGAAGGACACTGATGCCAACACTAAATGTCACTTTACTCCTAAATTTGTGTTGAGTGACAGACATTTATATGTGAAGTACACTTATTTCGACACATCATCCTGACACAATTATCATGTGTGCTATTTCATTTGGAAATCCTATAATGCACAATGAGGTTATGGCCTGGACACAAACATTTGAGCGTAACTCTGTGAAAAGGGGGTTTAATGCAATCAGGGACAACACTTTATGCATATGCATTTAACACCCTTTTCATCTACTTTCAATGCATCAATAATCAGGAAGATTCACAAACTTTAAGTGTCCACAGTGACCTTAATGCTTGAAAAAAAAGGAAATTCATTGAATTGATGTATACCCGCCAATTTCAAAATTTTGTGATGGACAGACAGAATGACGGACAGAACGATGGATCGACAGACGTCAATTTTATATCCCTCTGCCTTTGGCGGCGGATAACAATATGCTTTCTGTATACCACACATTGTCATGAAATGATGATATTTTGTGCAACTTTTTAAATCCTGTAACATACAATAAAGCATCGGGCATGACAAGAGCATCTTTCCCCTATTCAATATGAACAATACGCACAAACTTCAGGGGTCTTCTGAGACCCAGGCCTTACAGTGAGGGACACAGTTGATGCTAGGAACATTTTGTCCTAAACCGACCATCATTTATGCCACAATTATATTGAAATCCTATCATACACAATAGAGTTTTGTTCCATACATGAAACATGGAGAGCCAACCAACCAACAAAAACAACAGCTCATCAATACTGGTTTGTCATTCCATCAGTATGTGGGGGAAAAATAAAAATCCACTCTTGTTGAAATCAGTTTTTCACGTACAGATTGTCAATCAAAACTGTCCTGTTTTTTTGTTCACAAATTATAAGATATGTGGTAATATAATTGAAGGTCACTTGTTTTCTTACCACGCTTAACATATGTTAATTCAGATCAAGGTCACATTTTTTATTACCTCTGCCTCACATATAAAGTAGAGAGCCTCCAAAGCCAGGGCTGCTACCGGTGCAGTCTGGGTGTCCGTACAGGTGTTCAGCAGGACAGATATTGGACCCAACATGTCTGCCCCATGCTGCTCTGGTCTACAAACAGGCGCAATAATAACTAGAAATGTGTTGCAGACACTTATGCCCCAATGACATATGTGTCGTGTTCTGAGAAAACTGGGCATAATGCTTGTGCGAAAATTGTCATCCCAGATAACCCCGTGGAATCCGCACAGGCTAATTAGGGACGACACTTTCCGCTTTTATGACATTTTTCGGTTAAAATGAAGTCTCTACTAAGCAAAAATCCAATTAAGGCCGAAAGTGTCGTCCCTGATTAGCCTGTGCGGACTGCACAGGCTAATCTGGGATGACACTTTAAGCACTAGCATTATGCCCAGTTTTCTCAGAACACAACACATATATTCAACAGTGGATAAAAAGACAAACTGCCATAACTCTGCAGCATTTTCACACTTCAAAATATTCTCCACTAGTTTCGTTTTTTCAAGACTTCATAAAGATTGGTTAAAAAATGTGACTTAAGAGTGTTCACAATTTTTCAAAATAGACAATATACATCTCCTGATGGTGGTCATTTGTGATAAGTTATTGAAAACAATTATCATGAATAACAAGTAACAGTATGGACAACCTGTTTAATGAACAAATTTGACCTTGACCTCTCAGTGTAACCTTGGCCGTTGAGATGGTAAGACTGATATTAAACGCGACACTTGTCACATGATGTTTAACATTTGTAACAACTTATTAAAAGATCCATCACTAGATGGCAAAGATATGGTTGAAACACTCAGAAAAATGGACAGTGCGTCTGCTATATGCTGCCTAATTCAAAGAGGGGGACATAACAAATTCTTTGATGAAACAGTAAATACACATTTATTGTCATACAACACAGAACAAACATTTGTGGATAGAAAGGATCATTCAATTTACCTGTACAAAACATCATCAGAATGTCTGCCTTACTAATGGATTTTCGATGACAAATTCAGCAGAAATATTAAACACAAGAACTGTTTGTTAAACATGTATTGCCCCAACTTGCAGCAAAATCATCCCTGTGACCTTGACCGTTGATCTCTTGATTTGAAAATCATTAGAGTTCATCCTGCATCAAAATTATCAAGATAAGTATTTTAATTTATATGATCCTAAGCATTCTCTACATATTGTGTGGAAACAATGAACATGTTACAAGCCCATGTTAACTTGATCTTTGAACTGTTGACCTCAAAATCAATAGGCATCAATCTTTCCTCAGTCTCAATTGTGTCGTTTTCTGAGAAAACTGGGCATAATTCATGTGCATAAAGTGTTGTCCCAGATTAGCCTGTACAGTCCACACAGGCTAACCTGGGACGACACTTTCCGCCTAAACTGGATTTTGGCTAAACACATATTTTTATATTAAAATTCATTTTAATTATTAAATACTTGCCTGCTATCTTATAGCTAATCATTCCGTAAGGTTTGTTATTCATCCGGAATTTCTGGACATCAGCCACCATAATAGCCCGGATTTAGATTAAAGGTCGGAACGGCCACACAGTGCAGTGCAACCTTATCACTAAAAACGGTCTACCCGTATATCATTCTTCTTCCAATATATATAAAAATATTAGGCGAAGAGCGGGGTGGGAGGTGGGACTTACTGATAGCAGGTAAGTATTTAATAATTAAAATGAATTTTACTATAAAAATTTGTTTTAATGTCATAAATACGTTACCTGCTATCTTATAGCTGAATTTGCAGCTGCCGCGGGAAGGTTCGCCTATAGCTCCCCAATCCCCATCCGAGCAGAACCCAGCTATCAGCTAATGATAGCAGAACCCATATCAAGGGTTATCAGCTAATCTTCTTAAGTACGGTATTGACATGACTTCTCGGATAAGAGTAAGTATGTCTATGTCGTAGAAGACACCGCCGTTTGTGGACTCATTAGGGGAGGCCAACAAATACCAGTTGTCTTGTTGGCACTCCAGAGAACGAAGATAAAAGGAGGGGAAGGTGGTCGGCATCCTCCAGAAAGCATCTTGGAGCACGTCAGACAGTGGGGTGTAATAAATATACGCCCACGAAGATGACAGAGCTCGTAATTCATGCGGTCTGCTCTTAAAAAGGGATGAATCCCTAGATGAGAGAGAAGAGTAAGCCTTTAGTAGTTGAGGCTACCCAACGAGAAATAGAAGCCGAAGACACATCGCCCCCCCCCTTTTTTAGGGGAATGAAAAGTATCTTTCGAGAATATCGAATGGACTTAACTCTACTGATGTAGAACTTCAAAGCCCTGAATGGGCAGAGGAGTCTATCTTAATCTTCATGTCCACAAGTTCTAGAAAGACTTGGGACATTGAAGGGTTAGAAGCCATATAGGGGAGTTGATATTTAGCAAGGAATCCCGGCTGACACAACAAATGGCCTTCTACGACAGAAAGAGCATGAATTTCACTTCTCAGTTTGACTGAAGCCATAGTAAGAAGGAAAACGGTCTTCCAGGTTAGGAACTGTTAAGAAGCCTGATGAAAGGGTTCATAGGAAGCCTAGTAAGCTAACAATGAACGCAAATCAAATCCCATTAAGGGGTAAGGGAACGTTGAAGTTCCATGGCTATGATCAGTTCCGAATTGGCTGGGTCATCACAGACTTGTGATGAATACGAAAAGCCAAGGTATGCGAAAGCATAGATCTGTATCCTTTGATGGAGCTAAGAGAAAGTTTCTTATCATCAAAGAGATAGATTGGAAAAATCCCTTATGCGTCTAGCAGAGGGATTGAGGGATCAATTTGCCCTCGAATACACCAGTCAGAGAAGAGCTTCCAGAGAGCTCGTAGACTGTTCTGGTGGACTTTCTCATTGCAGAGGCAACGAGAGTTGAAGCCCTAACAGAAAAAAACGTTTCTTCCGTAGCGATGCCAGATAACGACCAGACGTGTAGTGGAACATGTCTGGATCCGCATGAAGTCTGCCTCTATGAGATAGAAGATCTGACCTGTGATGAAGTTTCCTGGGACAGTCGACCAGGAGACTGAGAAGGTCGTTGAATCAGAATCTCCTGGGCCACCAAGGAGGAACTGGCAAGAGCTCACCCTGATTTCTCCAAGATTTGGGGAATTATAATGGGTGAGGGATAGAAGCAAGTGCCCAGTTGGTCCCAAGCGAACAAAAGAGCGTCTTCCACCAACGCTGCTGGATCGTTAACTGGACTCACATACAAGGTCGACCATTGGATAACGGAACGTGAGAAAAATCTGGTTGGCCATTTCCTGATTAAGTGTCCAATCCGACGGAAGGAACTGGTGTTTGCGAGACACACCGTCCGCCAGGGCGTTGAGACGACCTGCTATGTAAGGACGAGAAAGAGATGTTGAGGCTCTTTCAAAGAACGAGTTAGTCCCTGGTTTCCAGACACAGGGAGTGGGAGTGTGTCCACCCTTGTGCCTGGATGTAAGCCACGACTGATGTGTTGTCTGTTGACACCATCACACAGGAGTCCTGAAGATGTGATTGGAAATGAGATACAGCTAGAAAAACTGCTCGCATTTCGAGATTGTTGATGTGCAGGCGAGACTCCTGAGGAGACAACATACCATACATTATCAGGCTGAGTGGTTCCAGGTGAGCGCCCCAACATTCCTTGCTTGCATATGTATGAGATGTAAGGAAGGTTGCGGTGGAAGAAGCGGTACTCCTGCAAAGAGTCTCATAGTCTAGCCACCAATGAAGGTGGGGGACTAAGGACGGAAAAAAGGGAATCTGTGTAAGCAGATTGTCCAGAAACCATTTTCAACAAGCTGAGAGAAAGTGCTGAAGAGGAGGTTGGAAAAGACGTCCCAGCAAAATGACCGGTGACCGAACCTGTCAAAGATTCCCATGATATGATTTACCAGACCGGTCATAAGCTGACTGGTATAAGGACCGGTCTTGAAATGACCAGTTACCGGGCCGGTCAATGACCAGTGCCCAGACCTATCGTAAGCTTGACCTGTGACCAGACCGGGCAAGACCGACCAGAGGCCTGTGCCAAGTGGTCGAGGACAGGTTGGAAAAAGTTGCGGCAAGCAGAACTTTCCCCACTGTGACCAGATGTACAAGAGGTCAACGCCAGACGTCGCCTTGCTAATCCTGCCGGGCTCCCGTCTGCGGGCCACCTGTTCCGTGATAGTGACAGCAGAGTCTGTAGCCAACAGGTAAGGGTGGGGGCAAAAGTCATCATCTAGGGTCTCTAACATAAGTTCATATATACAGGCCAAATAGTAATGTTCGGCCTCAACGTTTTCCTCTGAGCCCGCTTCAGCAGAACCGTCTGCAAGACCAGTGGTCTGCATGTAGCTGGCGGAGACAGAAGTAGGAATACCAGATGGAGGTATTCCATAAGCTTCTAGTATCAGTGGGTTATCTGCTGAATCCATAATGTATTTGGATCCAAAGGGGTAGCAGCCGGGGATATATGACTAGGCAACGTAGAAGATACCTGTGGAGCTTAAAAAGGTAGTCGTAGTGGCGAGGTGAACCCCTGAACCTGTAGCCTGAGGGTTAAACGAACTTGTGTTGGTAGACAATTTAGGCGCAGTGGATGTAGAAGCAGCTGATACATGTGTGGAGGTCAATTAGTGGACAGAAACACACAGAAGGGAGTGCCCGATCTCCACTCCGGTAGTGATGTGGGCTTGTCGAAGCAGACGATGAGTAATGCGATGACGAGTCAGAGGAGGAGGAATGGCCGGAGACACTGACGATAAACGTCTACGTCTGTGGCTAGGGGTAGGAACGCGAATGCGCGTACGGTTGTGAAGTGCCGACAACATCGTGTCAGCGTCTAGCCGGATGTTGTAATCTGGTGAAACAGTGCGTGACACCCGTGCAGCGCCTCCCTCCCTCAAGGCAGGGGTTGCATGACCAGTGATATGGCCAGGCAAACCGGAATTATCGGTGACTGAACCGGTCATAAGCTGACTGGTGACCGGACCCGTGATAGACTGACCTGTGACCGGTCATAGGATGACCGGTGTTGGCACCGGTCAAAGACCGGCACACGGTACCAGGTGACCGGTGCCCAGTGATCGGACGGGTCATAGAATAACCGGTGTCCGGAACAGAGAATGATCGGTGACCGGACCGGTCAATGACTGGTGACCAGTGCCAAGACCGGTCATAGAATGACCGGTGACCGGACCGGTCATAGAATGACCGATGACTGGACTGGTCAATGACCGGACTGGTCAATGACCGGACCGGTCAATGACCGGTTACCGGTGCCCGGACTGGTCATAGAATGACCGGTGACCGGACCGGTCAATGACCGGTGACTGGTGACAGGACCGGTCAATGAACGGTGACCGGACCAGTCATAGAATGACTGGTGACCAGACCAGTCATAGAATTACTGGTGACCGGTACAGTCATAGAATGACCGGTGACCGGACCGGTCAATGACCAGTGACCGGACCGGTCATAGAATGACTGGTGACCGGACCGGTCAATGACTGGTGACCAGACCGGTCATAGAATGACCAGTGTCCGGACCTGTCAACTGTTACCCGGTACCCGGTGAACGGACTGGTCATAAAATGACCGGTGACGTCACCTGGTAAAGACCAGAGTATGGCGGATGCCATATGGTCCGTCGTCGATCAATGCAGAGCCAAAGCTCCGTGATCAAGGTCCTCTAGCAAAGACCAACGTATGGCCGACGCCAAATGGTCTTACGTCGACCAACTGACAGCATATAGCCTGTTGTGGTCAACGTCTTGCCCGGATAGCCAAAGACCGATATATGGCGGGAGCCATATGGTAGACATCGATCGATGCAGAGCCAAAGCTCCGTGATCAACGTCCTGGGGCAAAGACCAACGTATGGCTGACGCCATATGGTCTGACGTCGACCGACTGACAGCATANGGTTACGTATTTATGACATTAAAACCGGGGGTGAACAACTTTTATCATGTGACCGCAAAAGTCAACGCCGGTTGAAGAAACAGTCTGTAATCTTGCACATTAAGGTAAGTTTTGTTGTTTTTTCATATGATCGAAATTTCAGTTTTAAAAAAGCGCTAGCCTATGACATAGTCGACTAAATAAACTTGAATTTGATATGATTCGATTGCCTATACTGTTTCCACTTTCTGAAAACACTTCGACATAAAATTCTGAAATGCAATGCAAACGCTGTTTGTTTATGTGGTTTTGATGATTTTCTTTTAAAAAATATTGGTTTAACGACTGAATAAGTATGATTTCACTCTTCATTTTAATATATTTAATAACATTCATGACAAAAATAGCGGTGAAATTTGAAAAATATCTTATTATTTTGTTTTGTTTTGCAAACCCAGGTTGGTATTTCTTGAGCGATGGGAAATGACAAACGCAAGTTCCGAACATATTCAAATGATAATGAAACGCACACTTTACACATTTTTGGAAGTCTTCAAAATGATGATAAGGTTACAAATACGAAAATTATAACCATACAAAACAATATATGACTACGAAACTTCAATTGACGACATTTTAACAGAGCGGGAATATGCTGATCGACACATTTATCAGAAGCATGAGTTCAACGTAATCACTTAGCTGGAATGTTTTTATTTTTCAAGTTTGCTTGTCAGAAAAGAAGTCTTGTAAGCAACACATCTAAATAGCAAGCAGTGTACGATTGTTATCATTTTAGAACTTATTATAATGTTATGCGTAGTCTCAAAGAAGCAATAGTTCGTACTCGTTACTGCCTATATCAGCATTGGGTGCAAAGCTTTGCCACAACAAAGCTTCATTTCTGTCGACTTTATACACAACAATTCATATATTAAACTCGAGGGCTGAACGGAAAACTGCAGTAACTCCTTCTTTATTTAATATGAGTTACAACAGTCTTCCGTTCAGCCCTCGAACTAGTCTGTAATCAACATTTTTAGGATGTATCATACGCTTAATTGCTTTTAATCTGTGATAAATTAAATTCTAACGAAAAATTGGCGAAATTCTTCAATTTCGTTTTCCACAAAAATTCATCTTCTTTCGAAGTTGATTTTTGTCCGTCAAAATACGAATGGAGTTATTTTACAAATATTGTGTCCCATCCAATCACTTGCGTTTCATATCCTTTTGGTTTAGTCTTTAAAACTTAAAAAACATTTTAGAAATATATTTTAACAAATGATAATTCTTTAATTACAGAAAAATGACGCTCGTGTGTGAAATTTGTTGGAAGACATTTAAATCGGAGTGGGGGTAAAAGCTTCATGACAATTCAACATAGGTCACTGCATTCTTAGCGAAAGTATGTTTTTGATAACCTAGTAACAAAGCACTATTTAAAATGTTTTGTATGGTGTTTTTAAGCCGGCTTAAAAATAACAAATAATTACTAGTGTCCATGGTGCATATTGGTGTGTTCATTACAGTGTATAGTTTTTAACGACCATAATGGTCCAGATAAACTTTCAATGCAAATTGTCACTGAAAAATTGGAATTTACATGGCGTACATCCAGAATGTACGCATACTGCTACTTCATGTATACTTAATACGTAATAATAAAATATGTAAAAAATATGTAAACAAAAATATTTGTAAGGGTTTAACAAATATTTTTTAATGCGTTGTTTGGATTTTGTAATGCATTAATACGCGTTTACGCGCCTTATCTGGAGCGCTTTTGACGACCTTCATTTTGTTAAGTTCCACATTATTATGGATAATATGATGTGTGTATTTTTCTGTATTGAATGATAATTCAACAGTTCCAATTTTTTTGTTGATACGTTGCAGCATTCATGGTGTTGAAAAGCCGTTTCCTTGTGAGCAATGCGGTAAAAAGTTTTCAACGAAAGATGACCTGAATCGTCACGTCCAGAGGGAGGTAGCTGCAAAGCAATTTACCTGTTCAATTTGCATTGCAACACTCCAAGAGAAGATTGACTTTCAGGCCCACCTTGACACCCACAATGGAGAGAAACACTTTGCTTGTGATACGTGTGAAAAGTGGTACAGGCATCGCAGTAGTCTATCAAAGCACAGATCTGCAAAGCACTGTGCCTAGTCATTTGTTGTATGACGATGGTATAACCAAGAATTATTTTTCATTCTAACCTATGTGCCGTGGTTATTTTCTTTATTAGTGATAATACAGGCTGTAATACAATAATTTATTATAGTATTACGCGTGAGTTTGAATCTGATACATTGTGTTTCATATCGTTTATCTTGTGTTGTTTTGTTTGATATTCCTGTTTTTTTTATATGATTATTGTTGTAATATTTATTATTCTGATTTAAATTGATTATGATAATGGTTGATCTCATACGAATTATTGTGTTCATTATGCTCATCTGTGATAACTGTTGATCTCAACCGCTTAAACGGGATTTATATAGATTATCTGTGATTATTGTTGATCTTATCAATATCATTGTAATTTATGTTGATTATCTGTGATTATTGTTGATCTCACCCAATACGTTGGAATACACTTGAGCCACGCTCAGTGAAAAGGGGGTTTAATGCATGTACGTAAAGTGTCGTCCCAGATTAGCCTCTGCAGTCCGCACAGGCTTATCAGGGCCGGCACCTTCCGCCTTTATATTTTTTGTTAAAATAACGTCTCTTCTGAGCAAAAATCAAGTTAAGGCGGAAAGTGTCGTCCCTGATAAGCCTGTGCAAAATGGTATTCAATATTCAATCAACCGGCGTATACCACTATCTCAACCAACCTGCGTTTGTCACAATCCAGCTTCAGCAAACTGTGTTTGCTCAACCAACCCGCGTTTGTATATTTTTGAAATAGCAAGAACTGACCAAATAAAATATTTAAAAAAAAAAAGTTTGTTTGACCTTTGACCTTGAAGGATGACCTTGACTTTTCACCACTCAAAATGTGCATATCCATGAGATACACATGCATGCCAAATATCAAGTTGCTATCTTCAATAATGCAAAAGTTATGGCCAATGTTAAAGTTTCCGGACGACGACTGAGACGACAATTACGACTACGACGACGCGGCAGACTAGAGGGCTATGACAATTCCTCCGGTTTTCTTCGAAAACGGCCGAGCTAATAAAATCAAACTGCGTTTGCATCGAAAATCTGAATTTTGTGTCGAAGTGTTCTTAAAAACTGCAAAGCTTCTAAACAAGTGCAATATGTCTCAATATTCGAGAAGGTATGAAGCATGTCATAGGCTTTGTATTGTCCAGACATTTTCACGTTTTCTCTATAAAAAGATGAAAATAACCTGACAGAGCGGGATTCCTGATTCAATTAAACAATCTGCGTTGACTTTTGTGGTCACGTGACAAAAGTTGTTCATCCCCGGTGTTAGAAGAGACATCATTTAAACGAAAAATTCCATAAAAGCGGAAATTGTCGTCCCTGATTAGCCTGTGCAGACTGCACAGGCTAATCTGGGATAACAATTGACGCACAAGCATTATGCCCAGTTTTCTCAGAACACGACACAATTCACAAGCATACCATGTCAAAGTGTTCTCTAGATATTGAGTGGAAATCGACTGTGACCTTGATGACTTAATCATAGGCGTCTACGTTTTTACTCAAATAACAACAATACAATTTGCATGATCCTAGGTCAAAGCGTTCTCAAGATAAAATGGGGAAATGAATTTCCTGTCACAAGCCCCTGTGACCTTGAGTTTTTACATGCTTACCTCAAACTAAATAGACATCATTCTTTCCTTCCTATATGTTGACATATTTTCTAGAAAATTATCTGCAAACCGATTTCTTTCTACAAGCTCATGTAATCTTTGACCTGTCACTTCACAATCAAAATATGTCTTCTTTATCTGCGACGTAACCACTTCACCAAATTACATGATTGTATGTCAAACTATCAAAATATTGTGCCACAACAAAATTCCTGTTACAAAATCAATTGGCATCTTCGCTTTCTCCAATCCTTCCCTTTACCAATTAGAATAATTGTA